>JWJA01005362.1:0-10131 GCA_000812885.1 Lanzia echinophila
ATTTTGTGGATCTTCCTAAACCATTATGATCTACATATGGATTCGGTGACTTGTACTTTGTATGAGAAATAACTTTAGAAAGCAACATTTAACGATGATTGCTTTGTCCTCCATACAATTTACCTATCCTCAAGAGCTATGTCCTACTATATAATAATAAATTATTAAGAGTAGAATATTTGAAGAAGTTGGAGGAAGAAAATAATTTATATTCTCACATCAGTTCATGGTACATCACATCATTAGAACGATTGTGAGCCTCATTATTGTGAAGATCATGATTCATGGGTAAACAACCTTACTGGTATAAGTTGTTACCGAGAGATGAGATGAGCAAAGCAAATGAATTGGTGTTACATCAATCCCAATGGAAAGGAATGGCATGAATGGTTCGTGTGTCAATCATGCCTTGCCTTGCTTTGCCTTCGATACGGGACAATCAATGTATGTTGCTCAAAGGAGTGTGCGATGAGATGTGACATGAGATTTTTCTTCCCTTTTTGGAAGTGGTGAGTTACCTATAACCTTTTACCTAGATAGGTAGTTGCTTATTCTATACTTTTCTATTTGGCAAGAGAGAAGGAGGGAAAGGAAGATGCAAGTAAACAGCAACGTCGAATCCCTTGCTCAAATCATTCAAGTGCTAGGTACTATTTACATGTACATTACCTAGTAGGTACCTAGGTAGTTACATCTATTGCTAGCTGTGTATTCCCATATATATTCTTTTACACTTATCTTCCTAGCTGTGGTACAACATGATACACTCTCAAATGAGTATCAAGGATATTCCAAGCAAACACGACTCAAAATCATGACACGAAAGCAAACACATCATCAGAGAACTAAAGTCAAGTAAAGTAAAGTAAAGTAAACTCACGCAAATTCGCATCCCAGAACCAGAGGCAGAGCCAGAACCAGGGTCATAACATTATTATCGTTCTTTCAAGATGTCATGAAAACTCCGCCTTTTGGTGCTCAATATTTGGATATTCATTTTATCATTCGGAGTTCAAACTTATCTCAAAGAGGTCTAACAAGTGGTTTTGGCCCCAAAGTATGCTATACTCGTACTCGTGGACGGGACTTGTGGAGGTACATACCTAGGTACCTTGGTTACAGAAGATGTCTTCCTTCATGCAGCTTAGAAGCTTTTCCATGTGAAAATTCATGATTTTTTTTAGTCATTGGTTGGTTTCATTTTTCAATGTAACTTCTGGTGCTTCTACGGTGGAATTGCTCCAAGGCTTTTTCTCTACAATTAGGAGGTATCAATACCTAGTAGGTTTACAAATTCATGGAATTTTCAATTCATCTCCCTCAAGAGCTGTTCCTTTGTAATGCAAGAAGCAAGAAGCATTACAGTACATTTTCTTCAATTTCTCAAGAAGTTACATACTAGTAGTACCTATATAGCGTTGCCCGATATGATAAGAAAGAGGAGCGAGCTCTTATCGATTTTCTACCTAGCGTTCCTACTTTACTTCCCGTAGCGCTACTTGTAGCTTCCATTTCTACCGGACCGACCTATTAAAGAAGCTCCGCACAAAAATTCCCGTCACATTATTTGCCCTTAATTCGGAAATGCAAAGTACTTATAACTTATTAGTACATAGTAAGTATCTTTTCTCAACTTCTCATCAGATCAGAAGATCAGAAGATCTAAGCAAGGTAAACTTGTATTTTTACCAACATCCTTGACGTATAATGCAAAGCAAAATTGCTATTGGTTGCATGAATATCCCACCCTAATGAAGATATTATTTTTTTCATTTATGTGTTAGAGGTTCTTTTGAACTGACTAGCAAGTTTGCAACAAATGTTAGGAATTAGCTTGGTCCGGTATTTTCCCTTCCTTCTTTTGCCGTCATTAGCAATAGGTAAGGTTGCCGATAGTGCCCCAGGTGTAAGAAAGCTGTTTTTTTAAAGCTCTTTCCTATTCCTGAATCATGGGAGAACTGATTCAAGTTCAAGTCCCACCACCACCACCCACATTGTACGACTTCAAAGTTAATAGCTCACAATATTACACTGTTTTGAGCTACAAAATATTAACCTACCTATGAGTGGCGTGGCGTGTAATAATGTCCAAGATGATTATCATGAGCATGAGCTATAAAATCTTTCAATCT
Organism: Lanzia echinophila; assembly: GCA_000812885.1. Taxonomy (NCBI): domain Eukaryota; kingdom Fungi; phylum Ascomycota; class Leotiomycetes; order Helotiales; family Rutstroemiaceae; genus Lanzia; species Lanzia echinophila. Next base: position 2,133 of record JWJA01005362.1, read on the forward strand.
ATGACTCCTTTCTCTCAAGTTTTTACCCTCTTCCCCATAGAACTAGGTAAAGTGGGTAGTATTTTATCTATGTTCCCCTCTTGTTATTATCTAGTAGGTAAGGTAGCAGGGTAGCTAAGCTACCTTGTTAACCTACCTTGTAGATAGTATACTTTCTGATTATTAGGAATTTAGGATTGGGCATTGGGTTCAAGTAATACTGGGGAATAAAAGTAACAAACTCGGTTATCATTCCACCCAAGAGCTGAGTTTTTCAATAAGCCCCAGTGAAGTTAACATGACTGGCTACAAATTCAATTTTTGTATCTATCTACTTCCTTCCTACCCCACCCCGAGGAAGAAAAAAAGAGTGAAAGAAAAAAAAAGAAAAAGAGCTTTCCTTGATAAAAATTTGCTAATATAATCTTTTTGTTAACTAACTGGAAGAGAGAGGGTTTAAGAGAGAGAGAGAGAGAGCAAAGTACCCCTCAATCGAGGATAAGTCGAATGAAAGAGCCACCATCAGACACATTCTTTCTCAAACATCAATTGTATTGAAATTTTCTTAGGGGGAAAAAAGAGAGAGAGAAAAGAAGCTTGTTAGAAGCTTCGAAGAAGAATACTTCTCTGAATTCTATTATATCCCTTTGAACAATTAATATACGTACAACCTTTGTTGTAAGGGGGGAAAAAACAAGAGAACCATTTTCCGCATTTATTTTATGTTATCGAAGCTTTGTTATCGCAATCATACATTGAAACGAATCCCGATACGATACGATACCATACGATACAAAAGCAGTCAGTGTGGTGTGCGACTTAACTAATCAATCTACTTACATACCTTAACTCTGATATTTTTTGGGAGAGTCCTCGGACTTGGAATGATTGAGCCTACATTGACGATGCCTCCTCGTTCTTCGTTGACATCGTCCTTTTCTGTTTCGGATGCGAACAATGAAGTTGTTTGTCCATTGAGAAATCAAGATGGATCAAGTTGTCGCAAACGTTGCCTCGGCGTGAGTGCCTCTACTCTGCTGTATCTGCTGTACCCCTTTGGAAGTTACTTTCCTAATTGTACGGTTCAATCCGTGGTAACAAGCGAGTGAGATGGACAGGAAAAACGATATCGATCCATGCAAGAGCATATTAGAAGAGCTCATCCAGAACATTATATTTCAAAGCTTCCTGCGACCGAAGAAAGCTTCCAACTTATGATCAATACCCCGCCTTCAGAGCGACCACCTCCACCAACAAGCTCAGCTCCAACTTCAAATAGTCTGTAAAAATTGTTCGTGATATTTTTTTTGGGTTGTACTAACGAATTTACAAAGGTTTCAATCATGAACGTCAAAACTATTATGCCGATGATTCAAGTACTCCAAATACGCCCAGGATTTTGGACGATAGCTCAATGCTCCCAGCCGCTAGCGCTGCAGCAGCTTTGGCACAGCTACACAATCACAAATTGGATAGCGATTGGGAATCCGAAGTAGTGGGTCACTACTCTAGCTTGTCTGCATGAAAAATTATACGTTGCTAACGTTTCTTATCTTTAGGAGTGGATGTCGGATAATGAAGCTCATAAACAAGCTATGCGAGCCTCCATTGAACTTCCTCCAATACATCACAACCACAACCAGCCTACTAGCGACCCATTTTCCCATCACAGTGCGCATCGTCGCAGAGATCTTCTCCCATCTATCCTTTCAGCGTCACCCCCCGGACGATCATCGACTTTACCACCATTACAAAGACACCCTAGTACGGGTCGTCCTCGAAAACAATCGGTGTCTAAACGTGCTCGAGAGCCACAGCATAGGAGGCAGAAATCTCGTGGAGATCAGGCCCATCTACGGCGTATGAGCCATGATCGCAAAGCTCAATCTGCCGAACCTTCAACGGCATTTTCTGCCGTGTATGGAGCATATGGGAAAAGGTGGGAAGATTTGATCGATGCAGCAACATCAGCTACTGAAGATGCAGACGAAGATAGAACGCCGGTTTGTGCCATCATTTTTTTCTCCAAAAGATCTACTTTATTGACAGAATTGCAGATTCCGCCGTCGCCTGTTTCAGTGAATCGTGCATCAATGCCACCATTTTCAGCTTCGCATTTCCAAGGATACCAAGCATCGCCATTACAGCAAGCACTCACGCCCCCATCATATATGCCAGAAGCTCCAGAGCCATTCCCCTCTGTAGAAAGTGGCGAGAGTGGTGATAATTTTCACATTGAAAACCAAGGACTTTCCGATTCATCGCCAAGCTTCTCTTCTACGAATATACAAATATATTGCGCAGCTTGTCAGAATGTGTCGTTACTCAAAGATTCTTACGCATGTACAGAGTGTATTTGCGGTATATGCCAAGCATGTGTTGAGGTTCTTATGGGAGAACAAGGCGCACGGAGAAAATGTCCAAGATGCGCCACTATTGGAGGACGGTTCAAGCCATTTCAATTAGATATTCGCTAATCATTTTGTCACTAAATCGGGACATTGGTAAGGAGTTAATTCTCTTTTGGAGTAGCATAGATTGGAAATTTGGGCAAAGGGCAAGGCGTTTTGTTTATTCCCACGAGTTATGAGGATCACTCTTGTCATTGATGAATTTTGGGTAGGGGTAACATGCCGACTTTGTCTTGGTCCTTTTTACAAGTTTGAATTGAAGCATGTTGGGCTGATGTTTATAGTCAGATTCAAATTCAAGGACAATGCATTTAATTCGTACAACTAGGTGAAAAAAATTCCGAATGTTAGTCCTAATCTGTAAGTACTGGTAGTAACCAATTCGGAAACTTCAACCGAATAAACAAATTGCAACATGAATTCAAACCTTGAAACGATAATATCGTTTACGAAGTACAGACACTGTAGAAAGAGCTCGCAAATAATCCTTTACGGCATGACAGTCAGTATGAAAATGAGCCTTACCTTCAGGTCAACGCCCCTGATCATTTCTCCAAGGCCCCCAAAAATACGATGCTTAGGGTGGGGGCTGTAGAAGATCAACACCCAGCCTTGTTGGTGTAAGACCATAATCAAAGTGCCCACTGCACATTTCTCGAGCTGAACTGGGACAAGCACCAACCAGAGCTCCGGGACAATGTTTCGCAAATGCGCGGCATCACTAGCCATTTTAGTGATAACGAATATAATTTGTCGCTGACGTGAGGCTTTGAAGATTACCTGACAACCTGAATATTGTGATGCGGCGTGACCTGATGTGTTGGGTTACCTTGGACAGACCCATCGGGTCGAAAAGATATAAGTATATATCAATTGGGTCCCCCGTAAAGAATCCATTTGCTTCTGCAGAAGTTTCTCCTTCCATTGTCTGCTTGAAAATCTTTTTCGCGCTCCACAATTCGCTGCTGCATACGTATATCCCCGCACCAATTTTCCTGATAGCCTTGCATACAGCCCCTGCCCCATAGGTCAATATGGTGTCGAACTTCTTCCAAGACCTTCCGGATCCGGATAAGGAAAATCTGAGCACTGAGTACATATTGCAGGAGATCATTGATCATATTGGTGCTTTGAAAGACGAGTTCCCTCATGTGAAGGTGGATTTGCTTCGTCAACAACTGTGGGATATTAGAAATCGAAGTAAGTGATTTTAAACAATAACTTCCTGTACTTTCCTCGTCCCAGACTAGAAGTTTCTGGCAGCAAAGATTGCTCATTGATATGATCTTCAGATGTCAACCCTCAGAAGCATCTTCGTGGTCTCTTACAGATCTTCGAGAATACCAGCACCTTCAAAGATGCTTTCGAGCAACTCGAGCCGGGCATCCAAACCCAGATCAAAACATTCATGGATGACAAGTCCTCGGAACAACAGGTAATGACTGCTGGAGGCCAAGCTGGGGATTTTTACATCCCTCCTAGCCCTGCTGTGAGACATCATTTCAAGGAAATGATCAAACAGAAATTTGAAGAAGAAAAGGATAAGATCGAAGACAAGATCCAGGAAAAGGTTGGAGGAATCTTGGAAAAACATCACCTTCATGGGCAGCTTGCTGCTGAAGCCCTCGATTTGGAGCATGTAGACGAGGATGCCCCTGAGATTTTCGAAGATGAGAAGTGTACTAAGACTATGGAGGTATGTGCTTTCATATTAGACATGGACTATCCGTGGAAAACAATCGAAGTTATTAATTATGCTGCGAACCGTCCTTACTGACCCCAACCAGGTTCATAAGAGCAAGACCTTCCACAACTGGGGCAACTCGGTAGAAAACACACCGCTCTGGACCTTCGTCCCCACCACCATCCTCGGACTCTCCAATCTCGTCAGATGGGCCAAAGTCCATAAGTTTCGCGTTCGTTGTAGCGGCTACCGTCACTCGTGGAGCGATAGCTTCTCACAGAATAAACAAGTTCTAGTATCGCTCCTGAATCTCGAGAGTGTGACGAAGATTCCAGATGTTATGAGCCTTGAGAATGAGCATATTGATCCGAATAATGAGTTAAAAACAATTGAGCTGGCGCCAAAGATCCAGGGCCTTACGAATGGTGTCAATGGAACGAATGGAAATGCTGTGAACGGTGATGAGGCCCACGCATTGTGTAGAGTGGGTGCGGCAGTTACGAATGAGCAGTTTAGGAGGTGGGCTGTAGGGAATAATCAGTGGACGATGCCAGTGGATGTTATTCTCGTTGAGTATGTTTTCCTCCATCTTCATTGTGCTCTTGTACTAACAACGACAGGGTTACATGCGGCGGTGTTAACGGTCCTATCTGCCACGGTGCAGGCCGGCGCCACAAAACCGTAAATGACTACGTTCGTGCCATTGAATATATCGACAGCAACGGCGTGCACCGCACCATTTCCGACCCCGCTCACCTTCGCGCAGCAGCCGGTTGTTTCGGCCTACTCGGCATCGTAACACACGTAACATTTCTCCTCTCCCCTATGAGCTACGCCGTCCTCAAGCCCACCAAACCCGACATCGGACTCGCCATTCCCCCTTTGTCACCAGCCGATATCCCCATCGCGTTGAGGAAAACTTGGACTCCAACTCAGTACGCTCAGGCTTTGAAGGAGTTCGAGGATCAGGCTTCGAACTCCTATTACTCAGAGGTGAACATTCCGGTTCTTTCATTTTACACTCTCCGTTCTGTTTCTTCTTATGCAGCTTCCTACTTTCTCTATCAGGCAATTTTATCTCCTATTTCTCCCAACATACTTCCATTATAAACAACTACTGACTCGCCATTGTTCATCCAGTGGTTTTGGTTCACGAGAAGTCAGCAAGCGTGGGTCAATTGTTGGGACGAGGTTAAGGATTCACAGGGCTTGCAGGAATATCCGAGTCCTTATGATACTTGGCTGCAGTGGGTGCAGGGCTGGATTGGTAGTGTTTTGACTGCGTCCAAAATCTTTAGCCATCTGCCAGGAAGGTGGCAGGCTTGTGTTTTGTCTACTTTTGGGAGTGAGTCGCCTTTTTCTCTTTCTTTTTGAGGTCGAAGAGTTTGGTTGCTAACACATCTTCATAGTGGTTGCACTCCCACCTTTCGAATTCAACGACTTCGAGCAAAAGAAACAAATTGAAATTAAAACTAAACTTCCCAACGCCCTACATTTTCGCCGTGGCGTGAGTCCTCCCTTTTCCAACTCTTCCTTCGCCTTTCGACATTCAATGTTCAGGTCTCGTTCAATATTTCAAGCTGCACTTTTTGATTTCATTAATATAATTCCGAATCTTCATGTTGAAAACCACCAACTAACTGGTTTCCCCCACAGATCCAAAACATGCGAGTCCGCGACCTCGAATTCCAAATCCCGATTCCCTGCATCCCCGGCCCTATCTCTACCACGGGAGAAAAAGGTACCCCGCAACCGGACTACAGGCCAGTTCAGCGCGCCTGGTGGGACATCATCAATCTGTGCTACCGCGACGCCTCCACGCCCATGCGTCTCACCATGGAGCTACGCATCATGGGCGACTCTGATTTGATCATGGCGCCGCAGAGAGGAAATACGTGGGGCACGGCCAGTATTGAGGTTTTGAGTATTCCCGACGCGGTGGATGATGGCGAGTGGACGGGGTTCTTGCAGGAGGTCGTGGATCTGTGGGCGGGGTATAAAGGCGTTATGGTTCCTGGGGGAGAGGAGAAGGAGTTGAATCTGAGACCGCATTGGGCGAAGGAGTGGTTTGTTTTCCTTTCTTTCTTTGTTTTTACATTTTCGAGGTCTATCTATCTATCCCATCCCAATGAAAGACCAAAATGACTAACCAAATATCTCCCCAACCATTTAGGGAAAGCATCAAGATCCGCAACAAGCCAGCGCGACAATATCTAAAGGAGGTAGCGTATAAAGACTCAATACCCGAGTTTCGAGCCGTGTTGAAGGATATTGGGAAGATTCAGGGGTGGGAACTTCGAGATTTGAAAGAGAGATTCTCGAATGAGTTGTGGGATGATTTGGTTTTTGATGGCATGTAGGAGAGGAGTTGAATTGTTGATTGTTGGTGTTTTAAATGTAGGGTATTGGGGTGGGAGAAGAAGGGGAGTTGTATGAATAGAGTGAGAAAGGGGGATATTGAGTGCGATTGCTGGTCAATTTTATGGGGATGGAGATAGGAAGTGCTGCGATAGGGTTGCGTTTTTATGGGTTATGAAAGTATGTCTATGATTCTTGATTGTATAGTTGATCTATCCTAAAAATCGAAATCCATACTGTGTTATAACTTATTATTGCTATCAAATCACAACTTGAGTTAACGGCAGCAGCAAGCTCACTAAGATTCCTTCAATAACAGAAACACTTCCTAATATAGACGCACCATACAAGAAGAGCCATAAATTCTTTTCAACTAAAGCAATTACATGAAAACCCAAAAGAGAACCAATACACTATATATTTCCCATTCCTTACCTATTGTACTATTCCCAACACCCGTAACATAGTCCAGAAAAAATACTAAACCGGTTCCTATATACCGGGTAACTTACTGTAAAAGCACGGTATTTAATGTACTAAAAATGTAATACTAGATGTCGTTTTTGAAACATACATATGTGAATTGCAAATAGTCATAGCTTGGTATAATATAACATACATATGAGAGTTCAACTTGGTTGGTAACAACGGTAACCGGAAGTATATATGACATATGCAGATTCAAGCAATGCAGAAATAGCTAGTCGTGAATAATTCACCACAAGCAAGATATAACAACGAATAATACAATCCTAAGCATCGTACTCATTTGAAATGTATCAGATCATAGTCCTCCAATAACAAAAATACTCACCATATGATAGCTTGACTTGCGTCTGATGTATGATTAGTGAAGATATTGGAAGTTCTTGTTGCATATCTTATGCTTAGCCCGCCGACGGCGACCACTAAGCCTGCTGTCCTCGCTATTGTCGGCGGCGATGACCAGTACTTGTGAACTTTATTTATCGTTACTGTCAGCGACGATAACCGCCATCGACTGTAAGCCTCCATTTTAATATATAAAATCGTCGGCGATGGTATGCGTATCTTTTAGCTTACCCATTGGAGTTATTGCTCTCGTCGTCGTCGTCAGTGTCGTCGGCGGCGGTGGGCGGCGACGGTGGGCGGCAGCAACCACCAACAACATCAACTCCTCTCCAACTATACAACAAAACACCACCCCCTCTCACCAAGAAATCCAAATTGTCTAATGGGAACTTTGACAAACACCCACTGGGGTGCTACACCTTTTGCAACATTTATAGTTATAAGTTTGAAATAAGCGCAGTAGTTGTCGACATTTGTAGAAAACAAACCCCAGGTATTATTCATTTTTTGGATTTTGGACATCATTTCAAGGAAATGATCAAACAGAAATTTGAAGAAGAAAAGGATAAGATCGAAGACAAGATCCAGGAAAAGGTTGGAGGAATCTTGGAAAAACATCACCTTCATGGGCAGCTTGCTGCTGAAGCCCTCGATTTGGAGCATGTAGACGAGGATGCCCCTGAGATTTTCGAAGATGAGAAGTGTACTAAGACTATGGAGGTATGTGCTTTCATAT
>JWJA01005363.1:0-11684 GCA_000812885.1 Lanzia echinophila
TTCGTCTCCTACCTGTTAGGTTTATACCAAATATGTGCAGAATTCGCAGTTTCAGTGTGGAGTACAGACTACTAGACTGGAATAGCTTCATTTTTACCGTACCAAATTGGGTTATTTACCTTCTCCTGTTCTTCCGCCCGTTGAGATTCGCTCCTCCTATGCTCCTGTTCTTCCGCCAGTTGAGATCCGCTCCTCCTATGCTCCTGTTCTTCCGCCCGTTGAGATTCGCTCGATTTGACTTTTTTGGCGGGCTTACGCTTCCCATATTCCGAATTTTGAAAAGATGCCTTCGCTTTCTGGTTCTCTTCATTCTTTTCCTTTTCGACTTGGATACTCTCTTCCTTTAGGTTTTGGATCATTTCCATGGCCGACCATCTGTATTTTACAAATGGTGAAGCAAGGAATTGTATGTAATGCTCAAGTACTTTTACTGGCGTATTGTGGCAAGCTGCGAAATATTTGCCCTCGTTGATACGGTCCATTAAGTCGGGGGATTCCCATGGGAGGCCGTCGCATGACCAAATTGCCTGCTCCAGCTCCACGGAAACCTGCACTTTGGATAGTACCTTTTCACTATATCTCTTCCAGAAGTCCCTCTTTTGCAATTCTTTGAACATAACTTTCTCGATGGAACACATTTCTCTTTCAAGGCCATCTCTTTGCGCCCCTTTTGTGCCCTGTATGATTTTGGTGATTTCTTGGTATCTATCACCGCGTCCTCTGGAATCAGAGGGAAGGTTCAACTGTCCATAGTCCTTATGCGATTGGTCCAACCTTCTATTGGCCACGGCATTTCGTGCGCCACCCTTCGCGCAAACTTTGGAATAATTGACAGTCAGCCTGTTTATAGTAAAATGCTCGCTTTGATGCGTTCTGAGGCGGATTAAGCCAAGGTCGAGAAGTCTTGAATTACCAATACCATAACCGAAGTATGCGAATGTGGAGATTAAATACTCTTCGCTTGAGCCATTGTGTAAATCAAGCTTCATAAAATCTCTGCAAGCATGCGCCAGTGCGTTATGATCTCGAATTAGCTCACGTCCTTCGCCTTCGTTTTTCACATTATCGGCTAGCGCCTGCAGAAGCGTGGCAGCAAGCGACCAAGATACATCTGGTAATGGCAGAACTTGGGTGAGGATTATTATCTCTAGATTCTCGAGTGCTACACCCACATCTCTTATTAGCTAATATCTTTGAAAATACAAAGTGAAAAGAAAATGGGTTTCTACTTACGTCCGGTTTTGCAAAGTTGGTGAGCAGGGGGAGAAGTAAGATGAGTAGGATGAGTAGGATGAGTAGGAGGAGATGAGTTAGATTGACTTGGGGAGGTTGACGCGCGGCGGGGTCGTTTACCAAGGGCAGTCTCGGATGGCCCTCCTGCACCCGCGGATGGTGCTTCCATTTCCTGGGATGACTCTTTATGTTTCGTGGGTGGTTGTCTGACGTCCTTGGACGACGATGGTTTGGACGACTCCCCTTTGGATGACGATGGTTTGGACGACTCTCCTTTGGACGACATTTTGTTTTTGTCTTTCGGGGGTGACATGACGTACAGTGAGCTGGAAAGTCTCGAACCAGGTTATTGTAGTTGATGAAGGATGTAATATAAGTAATTTTTTGGTTGATTGATAATAATTGAAGTAAAAGAGCTTTGTAACTTGAATTGATGTTAAGACTATAGAGCCAATATGAGCTAGCTATACAGGCCTGTTGGGTGGTCTAATTAACATTGCGTTATGTTTTTTTTGCACTGCTGGATCGGGATCCAACATGACTCTTCACAAGTTCATTAGAAAATGACTTTTTGTTGGTTGGTTATGGTGGGACGCTGAGAAAGGAAGCCACGAGGGACTTCTTCAGTCAAGTAGTAAACAAGGCTTTGATTCTTGCCATCTGTAATATTTTCCGTAGAAGACCTTGCTCTAATAGAAGGTATGTGAAGGCACGATGATACTACCTCATACTTCGTTCCACTCCTAATCGGAAAAAGCGAGTGCATCCTAGAGAATTTTAAGCTGTATTTTCAGTACTTTTTTAAAAAAAAAAGTTCTAAATAAGCTTTGAACCCCTATCAATTCTTTTGTAATATTTTCTCAACATTAAAAACCTATGGACCTTCAAGTAAATGCACGAGTGATGCGATAGCGAGATATTTCTTAATAAGGAGATGAATCGAAGAGTCAAAGAAAAGAGAACCTGCATTAATCTCGATGTGGATGTAGTTGATGATGAACGAGGAAGGAAGCAAGGAAGGAAGGAACAGGAGAAGGTAAATAACCCAATTTGGTACGGTAAAAATGAAGCTATTCCAGTCTAGTAGTCTGTACTCCACACTGAAACTGCGAATTCTGCACATATTTGGTATAAACCTAACAGGTAGGAGACGAACTTCAGGAGACCAAAGTTATGACGGAGTATTGGAGCAACTGGCATATGGTTAGAGAGGATCTTCTTCTTATGGTGGCTTATGGACACAGAAGGAACTATCATTGAGCGATTGGTCTCATTACTCGTATGATCCGACATGAAATGACTGAGTTCATGTCAAACAATCAAACATACAACTTCATATCACCCCGCTCCCCTAGACCTAACGATGAGTTACCCACATGATAAGTTCTTTAAAATCAAGTAGTCCAAAATCAAAAAGCCAGGTGAACCTGATCCATTCAAACGGCACCTTGGTTCGCTACTCTCCTCCGTGCAGCATCTTATTGGATGTCGAAGACTATGAAATAATCCACCTTACTTGCTTTTTCAAGTTCCGAAAGAAGAGTACGATATATGGATTCCAGTGCTGTATGGGACCGTGAATTGCTGAGTCTCGGTTGTGAAGTCATGAATGAAGATTTGGCGGTACAAACTCTGACTGAGCTAGCCTGACGGACCGACATGGCTAAGCTAAGCAAGCTTGATCACTGCGAAACTATCGTAAGGAAGGTAGGGCAAGTTCAAAGAAGGGAATTAGAAATTGGAGAAGTGGGAGTGAATTACCTACGTAGAACATTGAAAGTACATCAAATGAATATATACTTTATTTTTAATAATGTAGCGTCCAGTGAATATTCTCTTGGTGAATTGGTTGACAGTGGCTGTATTCAATATCTAAATAACGATAATAGATCATCCCAAAATTTCAGGGTTCTCAATGTGTAAATCCCGTTCAGTAAATCAATCAATAAATCAATTAATTAGCGATGATAAAAAAAGGATATATTAGAAAATAACCATCTAAACCCCCAATCCCTCTTCATTCAATAGTCAACTTTTCCTTAAGGAATCGAAAAATATCATCAAGCATATCCTCCGAATACCAATGTCCCAATTCAGGATAAACTTCCATCTTAACATCCACACCAACCAAATCTAAACATCTCTTAATCTCTTTCCCCATTTGGAGAGGAACCTTTTCATCCGCAGTACCATGACCCAAAAATACGGGTATCTTTTGACAGCACATTCCCTTCTTCTCATCCATATCGATCTCCTCCCTGAAGAAATCAACCGCCACGCGCTGCGGGTCTTTTTCTTTCGATACACCAGCATCCTCGTTATCCGAGTTGGCAAAAGGATCCTCATCATCTTGATCCGCAAACCCACCATCCACAGCGCAAGAATTTCCCATCTCAGTACTCCCCGCCGCAACCTCCTCAACCAGATTTCCATACGGCAAATACCCACACATTCCCACCACCGCAGCAAAAGCTTCACCATCCCAAGTCAACATCGAAGACAGCGACGTCGCACATCCTTGGCTCAATCCCCATAATACCACATTCTGGGCGCCAATAATCGAAATCTCTCTTTGTAATAGGAAATGAATATATAGACAGCTCTGATGAAGTCCTTCACGCATCATATATTGTCTTTTCTTGTAATCTTCCATGTGCCAAGAGTTGAACCATTGATGTGTGAATGCTTTTTTGTATATGGTGGCGCGAGTTCTTGATGCGGTTGGGAAGATTATTTTTGCGTAGGGGAAGGCTTCTTGGAGGGTTTCTTTTGAGGAAGAGGGCATGGATAGAAGAGGGGGTCCGAATTTCTCGGCAAATGAGCCGCGTCCGTGGAGGATTATGAAGGTTTGTTTGTGGGTGAGGATAGGGTCTATTGTCATTGCGGCTGGAAAGGCGGGGAAGTCATCATCCATGGTCCGAGAGGGACGTGGAGAATCAGGTCGGGGTCCTCCGTTTGGGAGGTCGGTGGTGTTGGAAGCCATGATTACTTTTTGAACGTGAATCTTTTGAACGATGTTTGTATGATAGAGTCTTGTGGTAGGCGGTATTATATAACGTGAAAAATGGGGAGTAGAAATAAAGAGGAAATTAAACGGGGAAAGACGGAATTATATAGTTGGTGGAAGTGGGACTTGAATTGAAGCTGAATTGCCGTTATTCCAAGAGTATGGGTGAGTCATATACACACCTTAACCGATGCTAATAAGTATTTAGGTATATACCTAAGCAGGTAAGTTTGCAACTATTGATGCACTTAGGATTCCCAAATATTAGCTCCTAACAAGTATACTACTAGATATTGTTAATTTTCTTAGTATATACCTATTATCAACCTACTAAGTATTAATCAAAAGTCAAAATTTGGGACCACTCACGAACCAAACATATAACATAATATCTCGACGTACTAATACCCATTCATCAACTTCGCCAGCTTAGCTAGCTAGCTAGCTCAGCTCAGTTAACCCTCAACCAGCATTACCAACCGGTACAGTAATAAATTGAACCAAGATTCTTTTTATTCCATAAAGATGGGGGGTTAGGGGGCGAAGTAGATTATACTTTCCAATAATTACCTACAAAAAAAATATCTTATACCAGTAATCGCCGTACAGTAACACGCATTTCAAATCCTACTATCACAAAAAACCTAGCCAAAACTCAACGCCAAAAAAGGTATGGAGTGTGAAGTTTACTCGACCGTTGAACCCCTCACTAATCAAGTCTAGCTTCATTAGTCTGGGCCGTTTCAAGAATCAACATTAGCCCTAATACATTGATTGTTCAAGAAGTGTTCATGAATTAACAAATCCAAATCCCGTAGCTAAAAATTCTGAAATCGCTGCCACAGTAGCTAATAAACCATCCCAACTCAAGCAACAGCTACAATGAGAAGCAACTTCACAAATCCTAAGCACAAAACTTACATGAAGACTACTATATACTAGCCAGGCTTATGTGATTGTTCAGCACCAGTAATAAGAAGGTCACTCGGAGAATCTTTGAATATTGATGATTATTGTTTTCATTGCTCTGATTATCGCTCAGCCTAGCTAACAATTCAGTGATGCCAGAAACCTTCACACGTTATCCTAAATCCTTCTATGGTCCTTAGCATTACGCCCCAAACGCTTCACAGAAGCCAGTATACTGAATTCCATCCATCTCCTTTCTTCGATCCTAAATTACAACAAACCGAAATGCTCGTTTCACGCTCATCGTAGTAGCTCCCGATACAAAGCAAACGCCAAGTTCTTTACCAATCATTGAAAAATCCATTTCCTGGCCGCTGCCGAACCTGTGTATTATTTTCGGGAAGAAGATCTAGGTAACAGGCAATGAAAGCCTTGGTTTCCGTCGGACTGGCGAATTTGATATCCAAATCGGGGTATCTGCCTCGTTGGCCTATGTGAGCCCAGAGGTCTCCATACCAGGCTTTAAACAACCTTTCAGGCTTGATACATCTCTGCCTAGATGATAAAAATCTAGGACCGAATAAGGGTACGCCGGCCCTAAGAGCCTCGAATTTCTGTTTCTCGGGATCAAGGCGTAATGTCAGCGAATCCTCCGAGTAAAGTTCCCACTGATATTTCTCCAAGCCGGAGAATCTGATCCCTTCTATTTTAAAACTTGTCTGGAATTGTTAAGTGTTAAACCCGCGGCGCCAAATGTAAGAATATCAAGAAGTTGTCCTTTTAATGGATGGATACTAACCTTCTTATCATTTCCAATTACTTCCTCCTCCAAGATTTCGAAATCAAACTCTGCGTTTGGATTCTCTTGTGTAGATTGTTCGATTAACTCGCTGTTAGCAGCGGGTGTATTGGAAAGAGGCGAGTTTGCATTAATAGAATCCTTATGTCCAGAGCTGGTCTCTACATGACTGGGTACCATAGCCAATTGGGGACTAAGAGCATCTTTTCTTTGGAATTTATGTGGAGGTGTCGCTTGGGAGTAGCTGCCATGACCTGACTTTCGGCGGCGTTTCAATCTCGGTAACTGTATATCCTCGCCAGCGTCGTTCAAATTCAAGTCGACTGCCGAAGGCCTGGACTCACGACGGCGAATTCGCAGGGCTTCATCTTCGACCAGGCGAAGAGCCTTGTCCTTAGCCAACGTATCCTCCCGTGCTCTTTCTTCTTGTGTCTCCTTCTTCTGCAAGCTTTCTCTGTGTAAGAGTGCATTCATGTCGCGCTGGTATTGCATCTCGAGTTTATCCTTCGCAACTCTGACTATGCTTTCATTATGCAGTAAAGTCTGTCTCCTACGCTCGTGAGTAGATTCGACATCTTCTTCGTGCTGCTGTCTCAAAGTTGCGATATCTGCCTCCAACTTCAAGTCGAGGGCCTCCAGATGCCCTTTGATGTTCTCTTCGATAATCTCACCTTTGTTATGTTCTTTTTCTGCACCTAAATATTTCGCTTCTAAAACATTTTTCAGCTCATCCTTTTCCTTGTCGAACGAATCCTCGATTCGACGGTCTTCGCTTTCTCGTTGTGCAATTATCTGCTTTCTTTCTCTGGCAAATTGCAGCCAAGGCGTATCGCCTGATGGCAATGGAGCCATTTATGCGGTGCTTGTATTTGTGGAGAGGTGTTTTGTAGAATAAAATGTGATGTTGAAAGGAAGTTGTATTCGTATATTGATATTTCGCAGAAGAAAAAGTGAATGTGAGAGGAGGTTGTATTTATGTAGAGATATTGATAAGAATACGAATATGAAGCACAAAAAGGGTTCTATTTGCGGAGAGGTATTTATTTGCAAGAAGAATCAAAGTAGAAAGAAAGTAGAAGAAAAGCAAACTTTCCCGCTTCATCTCATTTCGAAGCCGCCTCGTCAGTGAGTTGGTAGGATATTGTATTGGGAAGCGACGATAGTATCAACCTAGTGCTCTTTCCCAAATCACCATCCAACAGCTGAGGATACCATCATACACCCGCTACATTAAAACCCAATCTTCAAACCCTAACCAAAAGATCGCATTAGAATTAACGCCATCATGAAATGAGATTTAAATTTGTTATTTCTCTTTCCAGCACCCCCATCCAGAAGAAATAATTCAACCACTTTCAACTGGTAGGACCAGACGATAATATCCCAAGGGACAGCTGTTTATGTACACTAGTAAACCTCCCCCGGAGACGAGACGAGGATTACATCCGTATGAATGTTGATGTGCTTATCCTATGACACAGTATAGGCGTAAGATATTTGACTCTCGCCGTTAGGATATGTCGTCTGAAAACCTTTATGCATTTGTAGAAACGGTATGTAGGAGGTGAGGACTGCAAGAAAAATAAACTCTAGGGAAAATGGCATTTTACCTCAGAATGCAGTGAAGTGGAACGTGATCCAGGACATAGGGAAGGACAGCAATGGAAGATAATTCAAACTGAACTTCCAAGCGAGAAGAGCACCCAGCCCAGTCCAATGGAGATATATCTGTCAGCAGGAACACATCATGAAAATCACTACCAGTATAAAAACCATCATATTGGGTATAATCAAGAACCAAAGTAACTTTTAGGACGAGCTTTTATTTAGATGTGCATTTATACACCCTATCCATAGCCCAACCCCCATTGTAATCCCCAATCCCATCCAGACAAGAGATATTAAATCTACTCATCATCTTCATCATCTTCTTCCTCATCAGCCTCAACAGTGGTTTGGGCGATACGGTCCAAATCACGTTGTCCACTTTGTGTGATTCTTCGGCCTCCCTTGTCCTCATCTTGCTCGAGAACACCGATCTTCTCAAGAGATTGCAAAACGTGGCGGTCGACGGAGCCGGATGCGTTGACGTGGTGGGAAGGCTTGGATCCACGGTTTCTGGTGGAACCGTGAACCTTGGTGAGACGGCCTACACCGACAGTCTTTCGGAGGTAGACGTGACGGGCGTTGGCGGCAGCACGAACGTAGTACCAGTCGATGGATTGAGGTGGGAGTTCGTTCGAGGCGGAGGTCTTGACTGTGTCAACCCAACCTATTTTTCCAATTTGTCAGAATTCCTCTTCTTTATGTGTGGTAAAGGGTTAAATAATTGCGCGACATGCGCTGCGCGGTTGAATGAAAATCTAGCAGTTGGAAGTTAGGAGGACGAACCTGGAATTGGAAGCTTTCCCTGTCTCTTCAAGAAAGCAGCATATGCATTGATGAACTTTTGTGCCTGAACAGTGACCATCGAATCAGCATAAATCCGTCAGCAGAGATCTTACGATCCCCTCACACCTGCTCAATTGTTTTCGAATTCGAGAGTTGTGGGTGGGTAGGTAGAATTTTCATTTTTGTGGTGGATGGGCGCAATTGCAATTGCGATTCCCCTCATCTTCTTCTCCATCTTCTCATCGCCAGGATATTAATATACTTACGTCAACATCGCGAACAGTAACACCACCCATTTTTGCGGTTTTTGATTATTTGGTCGAAAAAAAAGGGATCTGGTCGTTCGTTGGGCGTGTGGAATAAAAGCTTGTCGTGGTGGTTCGAGGAGAGAAAGATTTTAGAAAAGAATCATGAAATTGAAGTTGTGGGCGAGGAAAAGTTTAGCGAGTTGAGACTTTACTTTTTATGGATTAGATTGATCGACTTGGCCAATTAAAAAATAGTGTGAAATTATCTCCGAAATGTTTCCACAAAATCTTTTTAAACTTCACCCACTTCCATTATTTCCACTCAAATAAATTGCCCGCTATTAAGAAAAGTAGTATTTTCTGTTGCAAAAATGAAGATGCCTTTTTCTTCGAGCAAGATATTATTGCTATACCACGATATCGTCTGTACGTACGTACGTGGAGGTATGATTTGCGATCAATGTCAACCATGATATATCAGGTTGAATTGTTCAACAACTTACAAACAATGGTAAAGGCCTTGATTGAGTCGGTATCACTTCACATTCAACTTCATGATCATGTTACAACGCTTCGGTGATTCGTCGCCTTATGGCAGAAAATGAATGTATTTTTAACATGCTTTTGGAGAATTATGTACAAGAATTGGCGATGTTGATATGATTTCCGAACGAAGGTATTTTATGTACAAAATTGCGACTTGTCACTCCATAATATCATTCCTCATTCAGATCTTACTTTTAGTTGACTGCAACACTATATGCTGATGTGGTGAGCACAGCACTCGATCCTAATTGGTGTCAGTTCTTGATCTTGCATATCAAGTAAGTAGCATGCACATACCTGTGAACACTTCGGTACCAGCCTGGACACTCAATAGATATTGAGTCGATGGGTATCCTTGGGATGCGATCAGATAGGTAAAGAATGCTTTGATATCTCCACTGAAAGCTGTCTCTGAAACCGGGGCAACGAATGAATAGACTTTGGTAGAGCCATTAAGTCCATAGTACAATTTCCAGGTTATCCCACCAACAGTCGGCGTTGCGATTGTTGTACCAGTGGAAGAGATAGGACCTGCTCCACCTAATGCTCCAAGCCAAATCATGATCTCGTATTCATCGCTGCCGGTCGCTGAGGATGAAGTGAATAGATCGTAGGCTACATCAGCGACGACGCTGGTACCGGTGTAACTATAGTGACGGCTGCTTAGTCAATTGTTTTAACTACGATAAATAGAGAGACATACCTCCAGTTCCATGTTGTGGGGATCGAAGTAATGGCAGACACTACTTTGGCTGTCATCGTGAGCCCTGCATTTGCGAAAGACTTGACTTGAGCCGAGCCCCCCGTCCATGTCCAGCTAGTCGACCAAACAATACTACTACCGCTTGCAGATGTTACTGTAGAACACTGGGAGCCGGTGTAGCCGGAAATGCCCCATAGATCTTGGTAGAATGTATATGATCCTGTGGCAACTGTATCCCATTGACCGCAGATTGTTGTGGCTCTCTTATCGAGGGTTTTGGTTGGAGCAGCTACAACGACCGTTGCCGCGAGAAGACAAGAAAGGAGAGATAAATTGAACTTCATGATCGATTGTAGATGATATTTTGCAATTGATGTAGAGTAAGAATCTTTCAGCAAAGCCTCCGGAAGAGGGCTCCGTATTTGTAGTAGGCATAAAACATACTACAAACTGTTACTCGTGGAAACATCCTATAAAGGAGAGGTGGTAATCTCCTCTCAAATTGCATCTTTAATGCAATGATGAAATTTAGCAGATTTTACCATCAGCACGAGGACACAATTCTTCCCTGGGTACATTCCTAGCAATATGAAATTTCTTGAAACCCTGTATATCGCCAAGGAGATGTCAAAATTATCGGGTGGGGTCAAGAGATTCTTTGCCATCTTTCCTCCAATGATGTTGCTGTTTATGACTGAAAGTAACTTTGCTCCGTCTGTAAACAAAAGAGAAGGAAAATAATATTCCCGTTTTATTAAGAATGAGGTTACACTTCATTGCAGTCGATCCTCAGAACTACCGGGATCTTATGAACATTCTGGGTAAATGCAGGAAGAAAACGTGGATAAACTCGCACAAACTTCACATTGACTGCAGACCATCCGCATGATTTACCCCAGATTTTTAAAAGACGGGATTTATTCCTGAATAGGATGGTAATTTTGATGGAGCAGGGGCAGGTTCCCCTTTTTGGGCCCTTTTTGGGGCAAATTATTCCATCGCTGCAATATGGTAGTCCTCATAAAATGGAGATTCAATATTGGGCGAGCAAGGTTCATTCACCGCCATCATTTCTATGTTTAATGTATCAGGGTACTACTATCCGGGGAAGGAAGTCGTTGGCAAGTGTGGTGAAGGGATCTTCTTTGCACAACAACAACAACAACAACTTCTCCAATTCGAGTCCTGGTTCGAAGGTATATATTGAGATCATAATCAGCATGATCTGAACAACTTGTGGTGCCCGTTGCAGTAAAAAGTTCCAAAAGACAATGTGTCATGTATCAAAATGGAAACCTTCAAAAAAGTATAGATTCACGTGAATGTCGGCCACGGAAAAACACTTATTCCATGTGAGACCCTTGATCATTGTTCTCCAGATTAGTTTCTAAACTTTAAACGCGCGATTCTTCAATGTTGAGGCTCTATCATCCATCCCCACACATCACAAATCACATCGTCCATTCACTCCTAGATAGAAAGTACTACGAAGAACAGTATCCCAAAATTTAACCCGGTGAAGAAAGGTTTATTTAATTTAGGAGCGCTATTGTTTCCTGGATTTCGAAAACAATTTGCGCCGACACAAATCTCCTTGCGATAATTTGATAAGAATCACTGGCGCATTTGATGGACAATATTAAACGACAACATCGATAACGTTTGCGAAAAGGCAGAGAGTTTCGCGACGTACTCGATTATTCCACACACAAAATTAATTCTGTCGCATTGCATCATTAGCAATGGCTCCTGCCGCATCTGTTATTCCAAAGGCTAAAAGACCTATGCCAATTCAGACCAATGGCTTTAATTCTTCAACATCTTCTCCATCACCATCCATGTCAGCTG
>JWJA01005364.1:0-10313 GCA_000812885.1 Lanzia echinophila
TAGGTTAGTAAGGTAGGTGAGGTAATTACTCTCTCTCTATATATATAATACTGTGCAGATAAATTATAGTACTATAATACATACACACACCACTTCCCTCTATCACATCCCACTACCACTTCCCCTACCACTACACACATCATTCCCCTCCACCTCCCTCCCTCAAAACCTTCCTTCATCAATCTCCTAAAGATATCTCACTCACACTCATACATACATACACATCATCACAAAACCACATATATAAATAAATCAATAAATCAGCATACAATACACCTACATCACTAATACATCATCCTATTGTACAGTACATCACGAAATTCACCAGCATAAAAACTTATTCACACAACATCAACAACAAGCAATAAACCATTACAGAATAAAAGTAAAAAATCTCGCTTCAAATATGTAATCCTATCCTATCCCATCCCATTCCTCCCATCCCATGCAAATCCCATCTCATCCATCCATCCATCCATCCATCCAAATTCAAAAACAACAACAGCAACAACATCCCCCACTTCCAACATCCACCAAATCCTCTACCCCGAATGAAGTCAGGCAGGCAGGCCAGTCAGCACAAATAACAACACTCACCTTACCTTTTCCTCCCAAAAGGGAAAAAAATAAAAAGGCACAGCGAGCGTATTACCGTACCAACCAACCCTCCCAACCACATCTCAAAAACCCTCAATCCAATTCAATCATCCCTACCTCCCTCCATCCCCAAGATCTTTACAAGAAGAGTAAGTTAAGTAAAGCTCATCCACCACAGTTTCAACAAGTAAAAAAAAAAGAGGCAATGCAAAACCCCCTCCGTTTCTTCCTCCATCCTTCTTTCCTAGCAGCTAGAAGTATGGAAGAAAAAAACCACCCCCAAACAAAGATAGATAAATTCCTTTCCATTTCGCCTTTCCAACGCCAATCAAGAAGAGGTTTAAGATTTTACCCTCTTGGACTGGGAAAACAAAACAAAACAAAAACAAAAAAGCTTTCCTTCCCTTTCCTTCCCAAAAGTTTCCACCCCTTTCTTTTCCCTTACGATCCCAAATTCAAAAACAACAAAAAATATGCCAGCCAGCCTATCCCAAAGCAAAGCCGCGCTACAAAAATGGTATCGTTTCGCTCCTTCCATGCCTTTGTCTACTACTGATACTCCGAAAACACCCAAGACAGAGAGAGACAGAGACAGTAAAGAGGAAAGTGAAGTTTGCGCCGAATTAGTTCGTCGAGGAGGAGGAGGAGTAGCGATATGAAGCACTGATACAGATAGAGACAAATAGAGAGATATCCAGAAGGAACAGACACGCGGGGAAATTCCTTTTCGCCATCACGCGGTAGATAAAGTGAGCAAAATTGAATCATTCCCACCTGCCTTCAATCTCCACAGGTTGATTCGCAACGCGCCTCGCGTTTCCACTACCGGCTCCGTACAGCAACTCCAGCGTCTTCCCCTTTTGCTTCTCTCTCACTCTCCCCAAATGACCACTCGCAATTTCAAGACCTTGGATTTGCGATTCGATTTGGATGGTACTGCTATTGGTCTTGATCAACGGGCTCACCAATTTCTTTCTCAAGTAATCGAGATTGGCTCTTAGCGTGAGCAATTTTGAATTGTGATCGATAAGCGTGAGTTTATTTTGCTGGGTTGCTGATCGTATGTCGGCAAGGAGTTTCTTGTTTCTCTCGTATTTGTGTTTGGTAACCTGATCGAGACCCATGACTCTGCCCCAGAGACTGGATAGAATTTTCTCTTCATCCATTTCTTGGGTATCGAGTTCGCGGGAGACACTGCGTGATAAGGATCTGAATTGATGGTCAATTCTCTCGAAATGGGCGAATAGCTGTAGTGCATGGTTGAGTTCGGAACTAATGGCTTCTTCAAGGACGGAGAGGAATTCGTTAAAGGTTCTTTGAAGGGTTTGCCGCGTTCTTTGTGGTGAGGACATGCCGAACACGTTGGTTGCGACAACACCCATCGGAGTGGGAACGCCCGTGGGAGTTTCGAGTAGTCCAACTTTACTGAGTATGGTGTGAATGTTGTCGAAGGCGGAAGTGAAGGATGAGGGTGGAGCGTGTTGTATTTGAGTAAGCTCACGTCTGGCCCAATCCATGACGATTAAGATACTAGGCAAGTTAGATTATTTCAAATCATGAAAACAGAAAAGCATTACCCGTCAACGTCTCCGTCAACATTCGCGAAGAACCTAGCTAATTCGTAAGACAAGGTCTTTAGGGTCTCGCTTAGTTCATCAAGCTCGGCAACTATGATGGGGGCAGAAGTCATATTTGTTGCGCGCACACTCTCGGAGAGATCCCAGACTGCGAGGCCAGTTGCTTGTATGTCACCGACCTGTGCATGTGCATTTTCGGAATAAAACAATAGAGGTTCGAAGGACCGTGCAAGTCCTGCGACTTTGACCAGATCTGGAACAGGTAGTGGGTTTGCGGGTTGAAAGACAGCTCGTAGAGTCATCAAAATACCCACCAACACGGTAATAACACCAAGTAGGGAAGTCCATGAACTCATGGCTTTCCTAATCTTTTGACCGATATATGTAACAGGCTCGAATTTTGTATGATGTTCAAAATCCATTCGGAGTCGAGTATCTATATACACGTTAGCATTTGAACCAATACCAAGACACCAAGTATCATACAGTTGCCCCGGTTTCTCTCCACCAAAGGTATTATCGTGCCATCGTGGCTTTCTTCCTGCTTCACCGCCGCTCCCAATGACGTACCACGAAAATCTCCATTTCTCGAATAAGGACTTGGAGACATGCTCCTCTTTTTTTGGGGCGATAACGAGCCTGTTGGTAATTTAGTTCTTGCCGCAATCGAAAATGTTGATTCACGATGAGTGTCACGACCACCTTCGTCTGCGCTTTCATATTCCGCACTACTTTCCCTCGACCTCGACTCTCTCTGCCTCTTTCCAAGTACCCGGCTACGGTGCGGCCAAAAGCCGTTGCTTTGGTTGCCGTTTTCGTCCACTCTCCACGCTGGCGGGCTGTAACCACCTATTGAAACCGCTTCTGGCAGGCCCTCCGAGTCCGTGTCGCTGCGAAAGCCCGAATGTTGGGAAGGATAACCATAAGGATGCAGGTTGCGGTCTATCTCGATGCTTCCTTGTTCGAAGTCCCGCAGAGAGGCGTTTAATGAGGGGTGCTCGTCGAACATGTCGTCTATTTCTTCCATCGTCGTTCCCATAATCTTTTGTTGTTCGTTGCACGATTGCCGTCGTTGTCGTCGGGTTCGAAAATGGATATTTTCGAACTTGTAATAGGTAAAGATAAGCGAATAGTATGAGTGTTAATATGAGAAAAGTACTGGGTGCGATGTTCAGATTGATCAATGTAAAGTGAATGTGGTTTTGAATAGTAAATATGGACATGACCCGCCCAAAGCCAAAGATTCACGTCTACCTAACGGATGCGAATAGTGAAATTGTTTATAGTCGCGTAATGACTTTCAACAAGTGACTGTATTTAGTATGACTTTGCGATTCGATTACTTTTCTTTAAAAGAATGCGCAATGCGATTGCTATCTGATTGATAACGACGATAGATAGAAAGTGGGATCTTGAATTATGGGTTATGGGGAATGTCCAAGGTAAAAAGGGAAAATGAGGGATGTGTGCAAGGGGTGGGGGAGGGGGTAGATGTGTAGCGGAGTACAGAAACCAAACTGAGGAAGGAAAAGAAGGAAAGGGTGATAGAGAGAGAGAGAAAGAGGTTAGATTAAATTTATACAGAAGAAGATATCACTAGGTAGGATTTAAATCTAAATCCACCTACCTAGGTAGGTATTTATTATTATTACATTACAGTACTAGTTTTTGAGAGTACCATACCCATCCTCCATAACCCGTTTACTGTACTGTGTATTTCCTTATGGTGAGAGAAAAGAGAGGTTACTGTAGAACACTCATCAGTACCTAGTCGTGAATCATGAATGGTGATACTACTGTACTCGTATCATGGAGGAAATAATGTCAATGTCCACTTTTGGCGGGGGGTTTTTATTTGACTAGGCGTCGATGTAACTTTTACAAGATGAACGATTATTGGCTTTCTTTTTATAATGAACCTTGTATCATCTACCTTGATATGCAAAAGCTTACTTCCTCTCCTCCTCTTTAAGTGCACGGTTAACGGGAAAGGAGGGTAGTTTAGATTTAGCATTAAGCAATTGTTTTAAGTAGGTATTTTACGTTAAGTATTAAAGATACCTTACCTTACCCGTAGACTGTACAAATTCCCAGCCACTCAATTTTCTTTTACCATACCTTGAAATATATGTCCTTACTTCTTCGTACATCTAAAGATTCCAAAAGGTAGTACGTACTATTCATATACATAGAAAGGGGTTGATTAAAGTAATAAATGTCCATCCATTCTTCACTCGTCCATTTCCGTACCAGTACAGTACTCCTCCCATAAGTTTCATTTCACCCCTCCAAAAAATCGACTGGGGAGTCCAATAACATCCTAGCTATAATTTTCCAAACTTGCTGCGTTGGCACATCCCATTTAATCCATCCAAACCCTATTCAGCCAAGTGGATGATCATGTGTGACGAGGCTGGACCAATCAATTCTTATTCTCCATATATTATCCTCAAATATCCGCCAAATATTCCTCAGTTCAGTTTGAAGAAAGAACACTAACCAAAATATCCCTTCCTCAACCAAAGCTCCAACACTCAAGTACATCCAATCATATCAAAGATGGTAGTTAACCCATGAAACACCAGCATCATCTACTAGCATACCTACCGTACAATAAGTGAGAGAGAGATCGGGAATAGATTAATCAAAGCGCTTTTGAATTCGGGAATCGTCTATTCCCTCCCTCCCTTGCTTTCAGTTACCTAGCTAGTACTTACTTTTTCCTTCCTCGCTGAAATTTAAAAAGAAAAGAAAAGAAAAGAAACTTCCTGCTAGAACCTTACCTGCCATCGAATATATCTACATACATGTAAAAGCGTTGTGAAACTTGGTATTAAATGTATGTATGTAGTCACAACATCAGTTAGCCCCCTTTTTCTTTAAGAATTAAAAAGTAGTAGAGAGATAATCCGTTAGAAATCCGTGAGAAATCAGAGAGAGAGAGAGAGAGAGAGAGAGAGATTATGCTGTAGAACATCAAATGCCATTTCATGCATGATGTTACGCCTATCTAATAATATGCTACCTACGCTATGCTCATTACAAACTATACTACAAATTTATCAAGGCCTTTTTTTTCTTTTGATATCCTCCTACCCTTGCTCGCCATCCCTCGAATGTTGATTTCAGAACTATCGTATGATTTTCTGAATGACCGTATTGTAGAAATGAAAACTCCATCTCACAATTTTTTTTATAATTGACCGAGGGCAATTTTTGCGTTGAGTCAGAAAACTTTATCATCTTCCACCCGCCATAACTCCCTTATAATATCCTAGACTCAAGTCGATGGTATGTTTTAAGAATCTATCCTCCGTGAGAGGCAACCTCAAGACCTTTGGTAGATCCACATTCTGTTGGAATTAGTTAGTATTTTTGTAAAAAGATGACCACGTGGATGTCCTTACCTCGCCCTTCTTTTCCATCTCCACCACAGCTTTTGCCACGACTCCACTCATCGTCTCAATTGCCACCGTCTCCATAAAAGCGGGGTGCCTCGATTCCTCCACCGCTGCCGGTAACCCTGCCAACAATCTCTCGAGCACCCGAAGATCAAGTGCTTGACTCTTCTTCTGGAAGCTTAGCAGAGCCAAGAAGTCCTTGTAGATTTCGCCACCAAGGTGCCAATCTGAGATGGCATTCTCTTTGCCCTCGAAATCGGCTAGAAGCGTACGAAGAGTATCGTAGTCGTATTCAATAATAGTTTTTGGCGCGACTTCCCTGACAAAGGTTCGATGAGCCTCCTCAAATAGACCTGCTTTGACCAAACACTCGACTTCCGCCAGCGAGTCTTTCCTGATACTCCGCATGTACAGTGCTTTCGCCTCCCAAATCCACGACGCTGGTATCTTGTAGTTTTGAACCAATGTAGCAAAAGTCAAACTTTCCTCGGAGCCAATTTGTCCGGCATGACGAGCTAGGTGATCTTGAATGGATTTTGCACGAGCAGTGTTACTAGACAGGTGAAGCAATACAAAAACTGCATCCAGCCAATAACCTTCACTGTTGAGTTGAGAGGCAAAAGCCAAGGTTGTGTTGTCTTTCTTCTCGTCGGCTGCCTCTTGATAGTCCATGCCACTAAAAGAAGTGAGAGCTCGAGTCAATTGCCATGACAGACGCATGTCTAATGGTGACAATTGTGAATTCTCAGGTAGTAAGATGGCCTCAAGATCAGAGCCTTCGTTAGTATACAACTTCAACAGTCCCCAAAGAAGATCTTCACGCTTTTCCAGTTGGCTGTCGGCCCATAACTTGGGGATTTTTTGTTCGACGTACCAGGCCTGCGGTCGCGATGGTTCCTTATCTTGGGCCATATCTTCAGCAAAGCTTGTGACAGCTTGCTCAATCTTGTCGGTCGTCTTTGTCGCATACCATAACCTCATACCAAATGCCTGTCGCCAATCAAAACCGAATCGCTTAGAAATAATAAAAGATTCTATACGATCTTCTAGAGAGCCTTTGGAGCCATCGCAGACACAAACGTTGCCTGAAACAAGCTCGTACAGAGCACGGATGGGCTGACTAAATTCGGCTAAGATATTGGTCTTTTGCCACTGTGTAAGCTGAGTGCGAATATCTTGTTTCTGACTTTCTTTGCCACCAACCAATGCAACCAGAGTAGCTAGGTGAAAGTTGTTTCCGTTAACAAGATGTCCACAAGCATCCGCAATATTGTGACCAGATAACGAGGCGATTGCTTTCTCTTCATTTGATCTGGCCATTGCGACATGTTGGGCAGAGGCTTGCTCAACCAGTTTCTGCCAAAATGTAGACAGCTTGTCTTTCCGTAGACGATCAAGTGCGTCTTCCATATGTTCAAGCTCTGCTGGAACATCAAGCTCATCGAAAAGAATACTGGCAAGTTCCCAGACTAGTTTTTCGTGGGCTACTGATGGATCCCTAAGATTCAGATTGTCAAAGAAGTCGAGAAATGAATAGGAATCAGGAAGAGTCGCGAAAGGAACACCATCCCAATTGCCGATGATGGTTATAGATTGATGTTTCTGCAGTGCGCCAGGTGAAGACTCATTGGAAAATTTAGCAAAGCGAACATCCCTGCCTTCCGAGACTATCCCCCCCTTCTGGATGGTAAGTAAACCATCTTTCTCACGAGCTCGACGAGATTTGCTCATTGGCTTAATATCTGTAGAAGTAGCATACACCAGTGTGCCGTCAGGACCCCAGCTAGGCCTGAGGGAATCATGGAACGCGCGATCTGCATCTGACATTTTGAATTCATCATCACTGATTTTCGATCTCTTGTGGTAGGGTTTCTGTAAAATGAATTTCTTAGCATTTGGCTACATACTGGATTACGAACATGAGTGGGCTTAACGAACGGCCCCATTAAACCAAATATCAACTTTGTCTAAAACATAATACCAAATTAGGAAGGGAAACCAACCTCAAAATTGTCGCCTTTTCTGGAGAGCTTGGCAGCCTTAACAGGACTTGCTGACATGCCATACAATGAATTTTGGATATCCATAACCGAACCAAATCCATACGTATCCGAGAAACCATGGGGAATTGATGCAGGCTCGACTTGCACTGGCACACTTTGCTTTTCATTTCCATTAACATCGATAAGGCTTTTCAGTAAGGCACGGTCTTGCTTCTTTGGGCTCACAGTCGTCCTCAGTGTGCTCGCCCAGTCATTTGCCGCCAATAACTTTGGCTTCGATGGAGTTGCTGAGTTTCTCTGTGCCCTGTCCAGAGCTCTTCGAATCGACCCAGGGATCACCACTTCCATCGTATCATCGTCATCATCTTGCGAGTCATCCAATAGCTCCGCGGTATTGCCAGCTTCAGGAAAAGAGCCCGCCATCTCTTGATCCACGAAACTAACAGATTCATCGTCTTGAGAAACGTCGTCTTGGTCCATTGGTTCCTCGACTTCGCTTGCTGACTGTGAACCCACGGAGCGATTATCTAAAAAAGACTGTTGGCTCTCGTTGAAAGATCTGTCCTCTGCGTCTTCGCCGTCTTGATCATAAGGTTCATCTGAATAGTCGAATGCGCCAGGCGGAGGCTTTCGGGTCTTGAATTGAAAAGTGTCCTCGAGATCCGACTCTGTCTGTGTCAAATCCATCGAAGAGTCAAAAGATTCAAAGGATTCATCTTGATGAGGCTGCGCCTTCGGTGTGCGGCTGCGCGGTGTCGGTGTGTCCGGGGGAGCAGTTAGGGTACTGTTGCCAAATTCGCTAATACTGTTACCAAATTGACTAACGCTGTTGCCAAATTGACTACCATCGTTATACTCCCCCTCATTATCGTCTTCCTCATCCTCATCCTCGTCATCATCATCATAGTCCAATGCGTAAACAGTATAGTGCTCGACAGTGAAGATCCAAGTGCCTGTGTCGGAATTGTAGTTGACAAAAGTAGTATCTTCCACTTCGCGCAACTTCTTGAGGTGCTTATTCAGGTGCACTTTGTCATCCCCCCGCTTTCTCGAGGCACGGGGCCATGAGTTATACAAAGTGATGGTAGAGGGAACATTAAGTCCGTGACCCACCGTAGGCTTTTGAATCGAGGGATTGTCCGGGTAGACTTCCGCAGATCTGACAGTGAGCACAACGATTTTATCGAAGATGTCGTCGAGGTTAATCATATCAAGGTTGACTGGTGTATCGAACCTGATAAAACCCACACCTTCACGGCCTACCTGGAAACCAGTCACTTTTTGCCGAGCCACACGGTTCATCTTCTCGATCTCTTTTTTCGATGGCTTCATCCAGTAACGTCCTTGCACTTGATCTGGTCGGCCATTGGGAGACTTGGATGCTTCGGGCGATGCCTCATCCTCGTGAACAATAGCGAGTTCTTTACCGTTTTTGACTTGTTGCATTTCAGGGGTACCGTTAGCACTTAGACTACTCCTTGAGTTGCTATCAACAGGAGTCAATGGGCTCGCAGATCCTCCACCGTTGCCGTTAACTTCACCGCCGGCGCCAGGCTCAAATGATACTTGTTTTTTCAAAATAGTTTTGTTAGGAGTAGCTTGTGGAGGTTCTGGGGTAGGAGTGATCGGATTTGAAAACAGATCAGAACGAAGGCTGCGGTTGATGATAAGTTTCTTCATACTTCCAGAGCCACCGTTGCCAAATCTCTGGGAAGGACTCCCGGAGAAAACACCGGGAGCCAGAATTCCATCATCGCCACCGAAGCTGCGACCAAGGCTGTTGGTAGACATGCTCTTGCTCAAGGCTCGATTGCCACCTAGTAAACTGCTGGCGAAGACTCCTGTTGTACTGGAAGTAGTCGAGGACACACTTCCTGGGCTATACGAAAGGCCATAACCCCCACGTAATGATTTGTTGGGGGTATTGAGACGTGAAGTCGATGCGTTGAGCTTATACATGGGGAGTGCTGCCGCTTTTTTGGCTCTGATACTGCTTGAGAGTGGCGTTGCAATAGGTCCAGGGTTGACGATTGGAGCATTTCCCATGTCCGCAAACATAGACCTTGGAGTTCCAAACGCTGAGTTATCGTTGATGCTGGTGGTCAAAGGTTGCTGCGGTCCTTGTTGTGAACTACCAAATATGCTTCCAGTTCCAAAGAATTGGGCCTGTTGTTGTGGCTGCTGCTGCTGCTGGTTATTGCCACTATTGCCAAATAGGCTCGTATTGGCCTGATTTGTAGAATTGTTGAACAGGTTGGATCCTTGCCCTGCAGACTGACCAAATGGTGATGGTTTTGGCGCACCGAACAGCGATCCTCCTTGGTTTTGCTGTGTTTGGTTTTGATTGTTTTGGGTCTGACCGAAACCGCCGCCACCAGCACCAAAAAGACCCGACGTATTGCTTTGAGTATTGAGTTGGGTGCCAAAACCAGTACCAGTGCCCAGTGGTTTTCCAAATGTACTCCCGGTGTTACTGTTCGCAGCCCCAAAAGGATTGTTGTTGGCCGCTGGTTGCCCGAATAGATTGCTGCTGGTTGTGTTCGTAGCCGCTGGGGCACCAAAAAGACCAGTAGCTGGTTTTGCCTGATTGGTGTTTCCAAAGAGCCCAGTAGTGTTACTCTGTGCGTTATTGGTACTACCAAAGCCGGAACCAAAACCACTGGAAGCAGCTGGTTGTTGTTGAGCACCGCCGAATGGGGAGGACGTATTTTGTTGCGTGTTGTTCCCAAATAACC
>JWJA01005368.1:0-16736 GCA_000812885.1 Lanzia echinophila
TGCTTTTTACGGAGAGTCGCCAAATGGCCACTACCAATTATGAGAGCCAGCGTTGGTGATCAAATCGTTGTTAATGTCGAAAATCAACTCGGCAACCAAACCACTTCTCTCCATTTTCACGGTTTGTTCATGGCTGGATCTACAGAGATGGATGGTCCTTCACAGGTTTCCCAATGTGCTATTCCAGTTGGGTCACAATTTGTCTACAACTTTACAGTAAGTATGCTCGGTCACAATGTCTGTGGTACTTGACTAAATCCATCTTAAGGTTCAACAACCTGGAACCTACTGGTATCATTCACACGACAAGGGACAATACCCAGATGGTTTGAGAGCTCCTCTTATCATCAGTGACCCAGATTTCCCTTATGAAGAAGAGATTGACGAAAAATTCGTTCTCTCTGTCTCCGATTGGTATCATGATGAAATGCAAGTCTGGCTACCCAAATTTATAGGAGTTGCGAATCCTACCGGTGCAGAGCCTGTCCCTCAAGCTGTGCTGTTTAATGATACTCAGAACATTACTGTTCCAGTACAACCTGGCAAGACCTATTTATTTCAAATGGTAAACATTGGCGCCTTTGCTGGTCAATATATCTGGTTCGAGGGTCATAATATGACGATCGTAGAAGTAGACGGTGTCTATACTGAGAAGGCCGAGGCACAAATGATATACTTGGCTGCAGCCCAACGTTGCTCCTTCATGATTACTACTAAGAATGACACTTCTGCAAACTACGCTTTCGTTACGAGCATGGATACGGTCAGTAGTTGATCCTAAAGTATAAATCATTATTCTAACATTTCTAGTCCCTTTTCGATACTGTTCCTGACGGCTTAAACTACAACGGTACTGGGTGGCTCGTCTACGATAACTCCAACACTCTCCCAGATGCTGCAACTGTCGATGAACTCAATGAGTTCGACGACTTCACCCTTGTCCCATATGATAAAATGGCTCTTCTTCCAGAACCAGATCAAACGATCACTTTGGACGTGATCATGGACGTTCTTGGCAATGGGAAACCATAGTAAGTCGTATCCTTTCCTATGCCAAAAGCAGCTATTAATGATCACAGCGCATTCTTCAACAACATCACCTATGTAGCACAAAAAGTCCCCACTCTTTACACAGTGATGTCAACAGGGGATGAAGCGACCAACCCCGCCATCTACGGCGAATTCGCCCATCCCTTCGTTCTTAACTACAATCAAACCATTGAGATTGTCGTCAATAACCTAGGTAAGCTCCCCCCCCTAAGCCACACAACCAACAACAAACACTCCCACTAACACAACAACCCAGACACCGGCAAACACCCCTTCCATCTGCACGGCCACAACTTCCAAGCCCTAGCGCGCTCCCCCGAAGACGGCGGGTCATTCGACAGCACCAACACCAGCGAAACCACCTACCCCGCGATCCCCATGCGACGCGACACATTCGTTCTCCGCCCCTCAGGCTACATCGTCTTACGCTTCACATCCAACAATCCAGGCGTATGGCTCTTCCACTGCCACATTGAATGGCACGTTGATCAAGGACTCATCGCCACTATGATCGAAGCCCCGCTTGAAATTCAAAAGACTCTTACTATCCCGCAGAATCACATTGATGCGTGTGAGGCGCGTGGGGTGCCGTATAAAGGGAATGCGGCGGGGAATACGCTCGATTTTACGGATTTGAAGGGCGCGAATGTGGCGCCGGGGCCGTTGCCGAAGGGTTTCACGCCGAAGGGGATTGTGGCTATGACTTTTAGTGAGTGCTTCCTGTCTGTTTTTTCCCGGTATCTTGATTTGGGTTGTGGCTTTCTGTTTTCGTTTTTAACTACACCCACATACATACATACCCATTCCTCTTGCCTGTGTTTTTTCTGCTTCTTAATTTTGTTTCTGTTTTCGTTTTCAATTACAGCCATACCCATCCCCACAACTCCCCAACTCCCCACCAACCCCCAACCAACTTCCCAAAAAACAACCACTAACACACAATCCTCCCTCCTCCCAGGTTGTATAGCCGCACTACTAGGACTAGCCACCATATCCTGGTACGGCTTAGCCGAAATGGGGGATGCGGATCGGGAGAATGAGAGGAGGAGGTTGGAGATGCAGGGTGCGGATATTGGGTCTACAGCTGTATCGGAACCCGTTTTGGTGGAGCAGACGGTTGCGCATGTGAAATGATATACAGGGAGAGAGGGGCTTTGGAGGGGGTTGGAACTTTAATTGATTGATAGGCGATGCGTGGAGATGTGCTTGCCAATGGATGCATGGAGGGATGCATGCAGGCATGATATTAATGGATTTGAGCTACATACATGCCTTGAATACTAGGGCGTTTCTCTTCTGAGAAGTAAATAAATGAATTAATTAATGATAAAACGTAAATACATAATACATATGTTCATGATGAATCAGTCATGATCGTGGGACGCAGGTACCATTTGGAAAAGTCGCAGTCCACTCCTCTTCTTAGAATATCATCGTCTATATCTACATATCCCTAGGTTGCAGAAAGGCCACCCACCGGCAGCTGTCAGTCACACTTGAAAGTTTAGACTGAAATTTTACTTGTGAGGCATGTTATCAATCATTTTGAAAGCTATGTCTCAAACCGGGTATCATACAAATCATCCCCCCATCTACAGCGCCTATATGCGCTATATGCCAAAGCCTTCCCAAAGCATAGATCAAGATTCCACTTTAGCTCCCACCATAGATTCCAGCTTCCCAGCCAAAACCCTATGCTTCTTAATAACCTCTGCCCACTCCTCATCGTCAGTATCGGAATCTGCCTCGTCCGTTTCTCCTCCCTCGTGTGTCTTATCTCCCATTCCCGCAAGCACCAGACTGAAATCTCCTCCCAATCTACCCAAACTCCCTGCACAATATAGGACCTGCGTGAGCAAACTATCTCGACCACTTTTATCCCTCACATTTGGCAAATATATTCCCAGCGTCTCTTCCAGCATACCGATTAGCTGTAAAGGAAAAGTAGCCAATGCGCTAGGCAATGGACCTAGTAAATCGTCGGACTTTTTTGTCTCGGCGCCAATCTTAAGCCCTTCAATTGTGACAGGCGCAGTAGGTGGTGGGAATATGGAGCGGAACATGGATATAATAGCGAAACTCTGCTCTCGAAATATTTCAATATAGCGTTTTAGATATTTTTCAGTCTGCTGTCCTGCCTCGAACTTATTCCCACCTGTTCTTGAGTTGAGTGACGGGTCGCTCAAACGTAAAGATTCCTGATCTGCGAGATCGCGCAAGGGACTCAGGGCGTTGAGCATAGCTTTTAAACTTGCGAGTCTGCAAACGAGGAATAGGGATCCAAGTGCCCCTTCTCGGGTTTGACTGGCGGATGAGGTGGTGGAGGGATCGAGTTCCGGGGCTACACGTCGTAACCAGGAGATTGTGCGCATAGCGGCAGCGAGTTTGAGTGATGGCTGCCGTAGAGAATTTATGAGGTTTGTTGCCATAGATTGCATCTTTTCTTCCGCCTGTACAGATACGCTATTAATGAGAGGTGAAGAAGGATATAGCGCATGCAGTCGTCTTATATGCGCATTGAGATCCAAAGCCGAGGCATAATTTAATGTGTTGTTTTCCCTACCTGTACCACTTGCAGCAGTCGTACTCGAGGAGGAGATTGCGGATGACAATAAATTGGGCAGGTCGAGAACATCCGCTAGCCTGTCTACGTTTCGTGAGAGCAGCAGCGCTTTGCGTCGGCGATCAAGCACGGAATTCTCGACTCGATTGTTGTAGTTTTCGCTGAAATGAATGGCGGCATCGTCAAGCTTGGGAAGGGCATCTCGTAGGTCGGCTGTGGCTTTGGCTAGAGTAGGAAGTGTGGTACTAAGTGTCGATAGGTGGTCCGAAGATGTGATCACGGATTTGTGTGACCGTTTTGATAGAGCTTGAAGTGATAAGAGAAGAGAATGCTGTGTTTGGGATAGCGATTGAGGCTCCGACGAATTGAGTGAAGAGAGAGGTAGTGTGGAAAGTCGATTGAGGTATGTGGCAGTTGTAGAATCTACGGAAGGCGGTGCTGGTCGTGGAGATGGCTTATCGAAGTATGGGATGAGAAGCTCATATAATGGATCTGCCATATTTGCAGCTTTTAGTATATGTGAAGGAGTATGATAAATGTAGGGTTGATGTTCATTATTATTTTCATGGGTAGCTTGTTGAAGCTTGAAGCTTCCGAGATGTGGCATTTTAGTGGAACGCTTAAAGTCGGATGCTCATGAACCACAATTTCCCCACATCACTTTTAAACAGTCCATCTCAATCATGAATTTTCGACATCCTCAGAAAGAATCTTCCTCGTCAATCCGAGTCTTCCAATATGTCAAAACCTCCAAATCTCCTTCTGGCAGTGTGCGTAGCCTCATTTGTGAAAATGGTCGGATTGTAGATTCCATTACATCATGGCAAGACGATAACGTTGAAGCCTCACCTCGCCTTGTGGTACCTGGTCTTTGCCATCCTCATATCCATCTTGATAAGTGTTTCCTGTTATCGCATCCAAAATATGCGGATCTCGAAATCAAGACGGGCGACTTTTCTGAGGCAATGAAAATAACCAGTAGGTTGCCATGTTTCTCCCCGTCGAGCATTCCTTTTCTCTTGGTTATAGCGAAATATATCCATTTTCTCTCCGTCATTCTGAGTTCCAATCACAGGTGAAGCGAAGTCGCGATTTGAGAGCGAGGATCTTATGGAAAGAGGTCGAGCTCTGATTGAGGAAAGCATACAATTTGGCGTAACCCATATGAGAGCCTTCGTGGAGGTTGATTTTAGTGTCGGGATGAAATGCCTAGATGCTGGGCTCGCATTGAAGAAAGAGTTTAGTGACAAGTGTTACATCCAAATATGTGTCTTTGCTCAAGACCCTATTTTCAGCCAAGAAGACAATAATCAGTCGATGACAGACTTGCTTGTGGAGGCAATACAAAAGCCTGGAGTTGAAGTTATTGGAAGTACTCCGTATGTTGAAAAGAGTCCGGAACTCCAGAATATGAATATACAATGGACTATCGAAGCAGCGAAATTTTACAAGTTGCATCTAGACTTTCATATCGACTATAATCTAGATAAAGACAAGGATGTCTACATACACTCAGCACTTGCGAAACTGCACCAAGTTGAATGGCCCACCAGGAGAGAATCGGCAGAATTTAGGACCGTAGTCTTTGGTCACTGCACTCGACTCACACTTCTCAATGACGATGACTGGCAAAATTTGCACCGAGAGATTGGCCTGTTACCTGTTTCATTCGTCGGACTTCCCACATCGGACCTATTTATGATGGGACGTCCGGATGCCGAGGGTGGCAGCAGCAGAGTGCGAGGTACACTTCAGATTCTCGAAATGATACAGAAATACAATCTAAGTGCAACTATGGGCATCAATAATGTAGGGAATGCTTTTACTCCCCAAGGCAGCTGTGATCCTTTGAGCCTTGCAAGTCTGGGTGTGGGTGTGTATCAGGCAGGTACTAAGGCGGACGCTCAGTTGCTATTTGTATGTTTATTGGACTACATAAATCATCGCACGGCTAACCACTTTTCAGGAATGTGTGTCGACAAGAGCAAGAGTTGCTATTGGGCTAGGTGATACGACTGATCTCGAAGTCAAAGTTGGGGACCCTGCGACATTCATTATTATCGATAACAAAGGACCGCAGCAAAACTTCAGGAGTAGAAAGTCGATACAAGAGTTGGTGTATGATGCAGGTCACGAGCGAACGACAGTATTCAAGGGCAGGATAGTGAGCTCTTCGTGAAGATCATTTTTCATGATCGTGGTATCATACCTTCAACTATAGAAATTACACGTGGCTAGGTCATGCAAGACATCTAGATAAGATGGATTTAAATATTAAGATTCAGATAAGACAATATAACGGTTTATTATACATATATAAGAATACAAACAAACCTTCGTTTACAACTTGATCAAAATTACTCTAAATTTACTACATTTACTACTGCATTACATTATAAAAAATCGAAATACCTTCAATTTCACTCTTGGAACATTTTATCAAAGCTGATCCCTGATTTTCGTGATTCCGTTCTCGGCTGAAGAACACTTCAAATTTACTGAGTTCTGATTGGCTATAAACTTAAGCTCCTTAAATTGTTGGGAAAAGTGGGACTAGTGACAACCACTGACCGGACCACCCTTTGACACCTCGGTTGACCGTTGACTGTTTTCTGTTTTCTGCCTACGTTACCTTCCTTCTCCGTGATTGTACATATACTTTACCTAGGTACGGTAGTGGTACTTCTTTCAAATACTTTTACATACTTACATAAACAACAACTTCTGCTTCCTGTATTGCTTTTTACGGAGAGTCGCCATTCTCACTTACATACATACATACATACACACACACACGGCGTGTTACAACGGATCTTGCCTCTCTCTCTCTTTATCAAGATATATCTAAAATCGACTCTTCCATGCTGTTATAATGCACGATCCATTCCCTATTCCGCCATCTCCATGGCTTAGCAAGGCCGTTCAGCCTTTCGCCGACTACTGGTCATTACCTACATTACCTCTACATATTCACGAAGTCGTAGGATCATTTCTGGCCTACACTTTCATCAATAAAGTTGTCGCACCTCAGGTATCGAAACGACTTTTTCCTAAGCAGTACCCTAAATTCGATGCAACACGAAAGCTCAACTGGGATGTGCATGTTGTGTCACTCTGCCAGAGTTCGGTAATCAACGTCCTGGCACTATGGGTTATGTTTGCAGATGAAGAACGC
Source organism: Lanzia echinophila (assembly GCA_000812885.1). Lineage (NCBI taxonomy): Eukaryota > Fungi > Ascomycota > Leotiomycetes > Helotiales > Rutstroemiaceae > Lanzia > Lanzia echinophila. The sequence continues at coordinate 6,789 of JWJA01005368.1, forward strand.
AAGAATATGACAGCGCAGGAGCGAGTTCATGGATATACTGGAGCTGCAGGCATGATCCAGGGTCTAGCTACAGGATATTTCCTTTGGGATTTGATGATCACTCTGCAGAACATCAAAGTCTTTGGACTGGGAATGCTGGCTCATGCAACCAGCGCTCTTTTGGTGTTCTCGTTTGGTTTTGTAGGTACCCACAAATGTTCGCAAATTTGCATTCGCTAACAGTTTGTTGCAGAGACCATTTGTCAACTTCTATGGATGCACATTCATCCTTTACGAGCTCTCCTCGCCATTCCTAAACTTCCATTGGTTTTTCGACAAACTCGATATGACCGGATCAAAACCTCAACTTTACAATGGAATCGCACTCCTTGTAACCTTCTTCAGCTGCCGCCTTATGTGGGGAACATATCAATCATTGCGGGTATACCAAGATGTATGGAAGGCACTCCACGCTGCTCCTGCAGCATCCGTAATCAATATCGACGCTCTCGCGAACGGCACGGCTTCAGGGCTCGACGCAGCATCAGGTCACAGCGCTGCACCAATTCACAACGAAATTATGCAGTTTGCTGGCGAAGAGTTTGTCCCACTCTGGCTGGCACTTACTTATCTGGGTAGCAATCTTGTTCTCAACTGCCTCAACTTTTACTGGTTCGGAAAGATGATCGAGGCAGTCAGGAAGAGATTCCAGCCACCCAAAGAAGCAAGGCTGAAGGATAAGGCTGTTGCTATGAAGAGCACTGGTGCTAATGGCACGACAAAGGTCAGCGTTGAAGATACCGAAGTTCGAAGACGGAAGGTTTTGGAAGATGAAGAACCCATCGCTGCTGTTTCATAATCCATTCACATATGATCAGGGGAACGGCATGTTTTGGTTGATAGGCAGTATGGCGTTTAGAGATTGCATCATTCTCCTTGCATGTTTTGAGTCTTCGTTGTACTTAGTTCCCTCTTCGCTTTGAGACTGTCGGTGCTTTCAATATCCTATCATGACACGTTGTTCACTCTCTATTCTTGTCACTCTTGTCTACAGCATTTTTACCCTTTTCACGAGATTGAAGCATCATAAGTCTTTATCAGGTAAGTCCTGTAGTGTTGTAATTATAAGGGAACCGCCAGATATAGCGACATAATGTCGAGCACCAATCCGTATTAACCAACGCCGTTCCGAGCCCTAGTATGGAAAAGAAAACGACGGAAAACCCATTGCATAACCCCCGATCAATCATATCTCGTTCATCCAATACATAATTCAATTAATTATATCCCATGGCTTGCTGTTGCTTGTTTCCGAGAAACTGTTGTTGCTGTTGTTGATGTAGCTGCTGCTGGTTTCCAACGAGTGGCTCTGCAACCATTCCCTGAGGGGCTTGGTATCCTTTCTCGAGATGACGCTTCTCGTTCAAAACGAGATCAAGTTCCTTGCTTGTTTGCATCAATTCGCAGCAGCCGCAGCACCAAGCCGCCAAACATCCAGTGCAGGCATTTCCCTCGAGATCTAAAGCTTTCGTTAGCATCACTTGTAAGAAAAGGCTAGATCCCGAGATCAAGAACATACTATGCTGTTTCTGCATCGTGTTACGGTCAAGCACTTGCAAAAAGAATTGCCATCCTCCGAGGCAGGCCAGGCACGTCCATCCGCAGCACCAGCCGTTGCAAGAGGAGTATTCATCATCATTTCCATGTTCGATGCGGTGGTGGTTACGGCCGGCGACGAAGCAAGAGCAGAAAAAGGCTTTGCAACCTGAGAGGGAAGGTGTTAGTGCTTGGTTTGTGATATACATGGGGAAAACGTACAAAGGTCCATGGGCGAACAGCAGTCAAATAATGAGTTGGCGTATGGGCGAGACATTTTCGGTGGTATGGATGTGTGATATTGGTAGACAAGGAATTAGAAGGAATTATATCTGGTTGTGATGTATGGCAAGAGATAGAATTAGATATGTATGTACAGGCAAAAGCAAGAAAGTTTCTTAAGTGTCACTGAAAACCCCCAAAGACCGGCGATACACCCGCAGTATATAACCACTCCATGAACCGAAGGATCGCACAACAAATAGAGGGCTGAAGCAAGTCTATTCCTGGACCAGGAGGAATATGATTCAATTTCCCCCTCCCAAAAATAAGTGTGGAGATTATAAGCCTATAAAAAATTCACACAAAAAGTAAGCCCGTGTTTTCAGCCTCGTTTTTGAGACTGAGAGCTGGCGGTCCCTGCATACGCTACACAATTCCTAATTGGTAAGGAATGCGAAGGATTCATGGCCCCCAATTCCCTATGGCATCTAGTCTGGTGAATCCTGAGCTAGTGTCCCCATAGCCTATGGTCTAAGTAGATGATCCGTTGGTGGCACGTATCATGTGCTGTGCAGGGGGGCGCAGGGAGCACAACCCAAGGCTTCCTTCGAAGGCTTCTTTGATTTAGTTTGGGAATTGGCCTCTTGTTTGAGACTGATAAAAATACAATACCTCAAACCCTTTTTTCGAAGCTGGTAATTCGGAATAGCAGAACCTCACGAAGGGGCCGAGACCTTCACCATATTCAAGCCATCACACAAGACGTGTATGAAACCCACCGACCTCGAATATTGGCAAAGGGAAAAAAAGTGTTGATGCCACGTAGAAATCGCACTGCTGCACTGCCAGACTGGACTGAGCATTGGGATCTCAACACACCACTTAAGCTTGCATGCCATTTCCACTTTATTCTTAGAAGTTTGCTGTGTGGCCTGGTCGGCGAATTTGCTGCGCCTCTTTGTGGGAGGGTGGAGGATAGTATTCTCATTTTGGATGTACGGAGTAAGATGTAAGCTTAGTGAGTGCAACAGTTGGTAATTTGTCTTTGGTTAATTAAGCTTATATTTGGAGAGACTTACCTACCAATGACTTACCAAGCCTTATATGGATGTGGGATGGAGGATTCTGCTATATTGATACTTTGTGAAAGTAACATGTTTATACCTAGTAGCTTTCCCCTTAATGAAATGAACGATGCAAGTTCTGGACTTGGAGCGTAGTACGTTCATTGGTTTCTCTGGAGGTCCAGTGGATGGATGATAATATATATAGCTTCAATAACCAACATTTGCAAGTGAGATTCCTACTCGGTATGTCCGTAAGTCAAGTCTATCCCTTTTTGATTGTGTGTAAAGAGTTCTGAAAGTTTATGGTTTGGTTCATTGGCTGGAATTTAAATAATGAATTTTTCAAATCCAAAGCTTTTTGCTTAGAGATTTGGTTCATTAAGTGAGGTTTGAATATTGAGAAATGTAAAAACGCGATAAGCGATAAGGTTAAGGTGGGCGGAATAAAGTCGGATTGCGACATGATGGAAATCGGAGTAAAGAGCGTCCTCGGTACAAAAAAAGGTTTATCCTCACCCAATAGCTTTTTTGCACCACCGCAATCATGTTTAGACTTGGGGTACGTCGATTTACAACTACAGCTGTAAGAGCTGCAGAAACAGTTGCTCAAATGGAAGCTCCAAATCAATATGGTATTGCGGTTTCAAAGGCTCAGGGTGTGGTGAAGGGTTTAACCGGAGGTGGGTTTTTCTTTTGGGATTACTGTCTGTTGAGTTTGGAACTGCATAGCTGATAATTGAAATATAGCTGTTGGAAATACTCCATTGATCCGATTGAACCATATATCCGAAGCAACTGGCTGCGAAGTGTTGGGAAAAGCGGAATTCATGAATCCAGGTGGATCAATCAAGGACCGAGCTGCCCTTTACGTCGTGAAAGATGCGGAAGAGAGAGGATTACTGAAGCCAGGGGGAACAGTCGTCGAGGGAACTGCTGGGAATACTGGAATTGGTCTGGCGCATGTCTGCAGGTCCAAGGGCTACAAGCTCGTCATCTACATGCCTAATACCCAATCTCAAGGCAAAATCGATCTTTTAAGATTATTGGGTGCCGAGGTATACCCAGTGCCAGCAGTGGCTTTCGACAACCCGGAGAATTATAACCATCAAGCAAAGCGACACGCGGATAGATTAGAGAACGCGGTATGGACAAATCAATTCGATAATATTGCAAATCGAAGGGCACATATCGAGACAACTGGGCCGGAAATTTGGGCGCAGACTAAGGGAAAGGTTGATGCGTTTACTTGCGCCACAGGCACGGGTGGAACTTTAGCTGGTATTACTAGATATCTGAAGACTGTTTCGGATGGGAAGGTTAAGTGCTTCCTTGCGGATCCGCCTGGAAGTGTACTACATTCATACATTCAATCGGGTGGAAAGCTGATTGATAGAACCGGATCCAGTATCACTGAAGGTATTGGGCAAGGCCGAGTTACAGACAACCTCAAACCAGATATTGAATTGTTAGACGGCTCAATGCACATCAGTGATGAAAAGAGTATTGAGATGGTATATCGATGCCTGGACGAGGAAGGATTGTACCTCGGAGCGAGTTCGTGCTTGAACGTTGCCGCTGCGAAGGAATTGGCCGAAAATCTCGGCAAAGGACATACCGTAGTGACAGTCCTATGCGATGGAGCATACAGATATGCGGACAGGCTGTTCTCTAAAAAGTGGCTATCGGAAAAGAAGCTTCTTGGAGCGATACCCAAGCATCTAGAGAAGTACATTGTACTTCCATGAGTTATTGTACATGTAAACACAATTACAGAAGCATTTGTATAAAATGATCAGTTATACCCCCGACGCAGAGCCCAACAGCTCCTGATATGATCTAATGCCCATGGAGCCTATGGTGGGAGACGCCTGTAGAGCTTTTACACATTTCTCGACTTCTTCTTCCAACGCTGGTATCTTCTCCCTCAACGTCTGTGGGGTTGCTGATATTGGATCGAGTACTTCCAAAGCTTTCTTCATCCCATGCAAAATAGGTACTGCAGTCCTGAGCCATTCGTTCTGTGCCCGAGCCAAGCCCTTATCAAGGTTCGCTGGAGTTTCGGGCTTAACGCGGGTTCCTGTCTCGGGCATAGGTCCATACTCTTTCACCGAACCCAACCTTCGAGCATAAGTTGCCACCTTCCCATCTACATCTTTACCATTCGCACTCAGTAGAGCATTCATTGAAGATAATTGCAACAACGTGCCAATAACTACCGTGAGAGCGACGGGCCTGCTACCCGCGTGTCGTTTATCTTCTTGTAACTCTGCCACAATCTCGGCCCATTTGAGAGCTTGCTTCGTTTCACTCGGGCTCCATTTGCTTTGCTGAGCCTTGTACTGAAGTCCCCACATAATAGTCGTAACGAACTCAGGATGATCCAAGCGAACCCCCGTGGTGTGAACTCTTCGCACGATATCAACAATGACATCCATTCGGTTGGCCAATGCCGCCCTGCGGGTAATCTTAGCAAGCATAGAATTGGGTAGATGTCGATTGCAATCTTTGTGGCCCTCAAGCAGCTGTGGTAAAACATCCCAATCCTTAGGAGCTTTCATCAAGTCCAGAGCTTTGCTGATTCCCTTGGTTGTGTGAGGCTGGTCCATAACATTGATGTGCTCCAATCGGAATTCCTCCCCGCCAATTGTTACCTTCACCGGGTCATTTACTAGTGCTTGCATATGCTCCGTGCGATATACCAGCTTGCGATCATACTCTGAGAGATGTGCTGGAAGGAAAAGTTTGGTGCGGTATTGGGCCAATAAGGCGTCGAGTTCGGGGGAGGAAGTTGGTGGGAAAGATGGTACAGAGCCTACCTAGATTAGTCAATGGATATATAGTTGTAACAAAAGCAGATGTCCTACCCTGTCTTTGGCATATTGCAGAGCTTGTGAACGCTCGCCGTCTCGTCCAATTTACAGACACATTTTTGTATAAGCATTCGCTAGTACGAACGGCTTTGGTAAGGCCTCTCGCACTCATTTTTCTCTTTGCAAATTGAGAAAGAGAATCGCAAGAAAAGCGCTCGAGTATAGGTCGGAATTTGCGAGTTTGATCCTGGACTGACTTTCGAGGTTCTCGGTAGGAATTGGGAAATTATTTACAATCCGGCAAAAAGGCGGTGGCAGAATTTTTCATGAGCGGGCGCATTTCAACCTCACTTCGATATTGATGCTTGGATTTTGGTATTAAGCCTCAACAACCATGGCGACCATGACACCCACTTTACGGCCATTGAGCTGTTGGAAGACCTTATTACGACAATCGAGACAGCAGAAGAATATCACAAGGTCGTTGACTACATATCATAACTCGAAACCACCCTCGCAAAAATCGCAACCAATCCCTATTCAAACACAAGGCATGTAACAGCCCATTGATCCACGGATTATACGATATGGAGACGGAACTTTCTGCTAACTGGTTCTTTCAGCCGTTCGAAAAATAAAAACATACCCCCCAGCTCCAAGTCCCGCCCATAAATTCAAAGAGCCCATAAACGATCTCCACGCCGCGCAAATCGCCGTCCTCGACCCCACTGGAGCCCGCACGCAACTCTTCTCCAAAGCCAACCCCGATGCCGTCAAAGTCGGCGATGTTCTTCTGGTGCGTCTCAAGTCTGGCGATCCATTCGCCGGTGTATGCATCAATATCCGACGACGAGGCGTGGAGACCGGGATCCTGTTGAGGAATCAGTTGACGAGAGTGGGTGTGGAGATGTGGTATAAGATTTACAGTCCAATTGTGGAGGGTATAGAGGTGGTGCAGAGGAAGGAGAAGAGAGCTAGGAGAGTCAGGTTGACGTACATGAGGAAGCCGAAACATGACATGGGTAGTGTGCAGAATATCGTGTTGCAGTACCAGAAAACGCGTGGTGTGTTGGGTAGGAGTGAGAGTGGCGAGAGGAAACAGAGTATGGGGAGGAAGAAGAAGAGTGTTAAGGTTAAGGGTCATAAATAGATGAATTGGAGAATGTTTATATCTTGCACGCCTTCGACTGGGCTTATACAAGGAGTACTTGTACACTATTGTCACATTACAAAAGATATCTCTTTCCCTTTTATGTCTCCTTTTGTCTTGCGTAGCTTCGTGTGTTCGCTCCCTCTGCTTATCCAGTTCATTCAATTCCTATGCCTACTAGTCGTATTGGCTGAAGAGGGTTTTTATGTGTTTCGATTCAAATATCAAGATAAGGTCATTTGGCAACATCTCCCGCTCTAATCACCAGATGAAGGTCATTGTATTACTCAATGTAGTTTCAGATCCCAGCACAAGTGTTTCTCTATTAACAATTCCCTATGAACAGGCAATCAAAAAACCAATGATCAAGAAACCAATGATCAAGAAACCAACGATCAAGAAACCAACGATCAAGAAACCAACGATCAAGAAACCAACGATCAAGAAACCAACGATCAAGAAACCAATGAGGCCGGGTCAATCAGCTTCGTGGACGATTCACTTGAAGACTTGGATATCCTATTGTCAACCCATAGGCGATCAAAGAGCTGTCGAGTCGAGAACATCGAGAACATCCAACGCGTGATTTGCTGCCACATTGAAAGGAACTCCCGAGTCGAAAACATCCGACGCCTTCAGCAACTCTTCCGTTCTCGATCCATACTGCTCTTGAAACCAGGTTTTTTCCTCCGATGCTGGCCACACACGCTCAGCAGCCAGAAAACCCTTAAATTTCCAGACAACGTAGACTCTCAGCACGCGGTCGAGGGTTGCTCCGATTCTCGGGTAAAGGTGTCTATTCTCCCAAACCAGCTTCGCGGAGCTGAGGTGGATGAAATACATCGATGCCTGGCTTCGATATTTATGCGTCTCATAGGTAGTCCGCCACTTTTGGGCGGCAAACTTGGCGAGTCCAGAGACATGGTGTTTTTCAGCGAAAATGTATATTGACAGGGTCAAAAGGAGACGACTTTCAATATCTCCCATGCGCTGGACAATTGTGTTGGTTTCGGCGGGTTCGAAGTACCATTTATCGGTTGGTGCATCGCTGTAGTCCGAGGTATAAAGATACTCCAAAACGGCTTTCACGACGTCCGTCTCCTCTCCTCTCATATCGAATTTAGTTTTGCCCTCATCCTATGCTCACATTAGCTTTGCGAAATTCTAGAGCCCAAACCAATTTGTACATACAAGCCATCCATGAGCGTTGGGGTTGCCAAGGAGCGGGAATCTTGGGCAAACAATTGATCGGTGAATTTTGAAACTTCTACCGCCCTTGGTCACCAGCTGAAGGTCGGAGTACATTCCATTTTGAAGGATTCTGGAGTTATTTGAGCTTATGTTTTTTGACAGCGAAGGGGGTTGGCTTACTCTTGTCTCGCAAGAAGATTCTCTTTCTTAGCAGCTTCAATTGCTTTTTCCATCTCGACTTGACTGTCAATCTCACTAGTAGATGATAGAATGGAGTATAATTCGATAAATGAAATTTCTTCTGGTGTTGATGGATAAAGAAACTCAGTTTCTATCTTGCCTTCGCTGTAGATATTACTGATGGCAGATTGAATGGTGCTTAATTCGATAATTGAAGTCTCTTCTGGTATTGATGGAGAAAGAAGTTCAGTTGAAGAGCATTCCTGCATATCAGGTTGCTCATTAACCAGACCCTCGAGGGTACCCTCGAGGGTTGGCTGTCCATTTAGTAACAACATCCCCGCGACAGTAACAACCTCCAGCTGTTATTCGTCAATCAAAATTATTATTGATACAGTTATCAAATGGCGTTTGAAAGTTGAGGTTTTTCAATATCAAATCTTCTTTCTTTTTCCTTTTTTTTTAAAGAAAAAGAATAAATTTGATTACTTGAAGTTACTTGAGAATTGGAAAGTGGTTGAAGAGTTGCTGTACCCACTAGTGGAAATTTGCCTTCTCATTCACCTTTGATTAATCTTGGTAAAAGATTTTATTTTATTTTTTAGTACATATCCTTTCCCAATCTCCTTTAGTAGCATCACCCAGTATTGGTAGAATAAAGCAAATGCCAGTAAATATCAACTTATTTCTCAACGCCTTTTACCAGAACTCCCAATCAAACAGAGCACACCTTTCCCCAATAAATACATAATAACAGGTGAAGGTATCAACTCCAATGTTCTAAATAACTCCAGACAATAAATAACCTATCCATCAGGATTTTTTAGTGGTAGCCTGCAAGATTGCTGTAGCAATATCTCCTCTCTCCTGACACAAAGAGACAAATTCTCCGAGATCGAAAAGCTCCGATATATGGCTGCTAGCAATGCTAATAGCTGTATGCCGAATGCTATCCATTTCCTTGGTATCCGGGGTACCATCAAAAATAAGTTCCAGGCTCTTCACAAAACAAGATGAGTTCCAGCTTGAATACGTAGAAGTTTTGTACTTCTCGCAAGCAAGCTTCTTCAATGGCTGGATATCGTATTTCTCTGCGGTGATGTAGACTTTGGCATGCATGATCATATGCTCTTCGAAGATTTCAGGACTAATGCCAAACACATTCCGAGGAGCCTCCGTTGTCAGGCCGACTGGTTTCATGTTGGTATTTGTAGGATTGCCAATATTGAAGTATTGGGGAGCCGAAATTGTAGCCGGATTAAACATACTCTTGTCAATAGGGGCTCGCAGATTGGCTTCGAGGTCAAATGGTTTTTGCGTCGGTTTTTCCGTGGCTTTCGTGCTAGCAGTGGTTGTCGAAGATCTAATTCCATGCACTCTCCTACGAGCTAGTATTGCATCCTGCTCCCAGTCTTTTCCAAATACTAATACCGGAGGTGGGACGGTGGTGCCTGTAGGATTACTTGTGCTTGATGCAGAGGATCCATTCGCCGGTGTATGCATCAATATCCGACGACGAGGCGTGGAGACCGGGATCCTGTTGAGGAATCAGTTGACGAGAGTGGGTGTGGAGATGTGGTATAAGATTTACAGTCCAATTGTGGAGGGTATAGAGGTGGTGCAGAGGAAGGAGAAGAGAGCTAGGAGAGTCAGGTTGACGTACATGAGGAAGCCGAAACATGACATGGGTAGTGTGCAGAATATCGTGTTGCAGTACCAGAAAACGCGTGGTGTGTTGGGTAGGAGTGAGAGT
>JWJA01005369.1:0-15171 GCA_000812885.1 Lanzia echinophila
ATATGGTTAATTCGGTAATTTCCCCTATCTTGAATCTCATGCCATAATAGCAAAGATGGTAACACAGGGTTGGCCTCTGACTGTAGCCGCACTCTTCCGAAATCTACCTCCTAATGCATATAAATCCCAGTCACAGCTATATGGTGATGTGTGAGAAAAGCTACCCAGCCAGCAGCAACTCTGATATGCTTATATGTGATGATTACAATGCGTGTAATAAAGCTGCGAACAAGGCACAAGATGTCTCGCCATATTGGTACATTTAAAAGTTGGTAGTATTTGGGCTGTAGATACGTTGCAACCTAGCTCAATATTAGTACCGGTTCAATGTTGATGTTCCTACCGCTGGCAATGGGGGGTATATAAGAGAGCAAGACTCTTGTACATGAAAGGGAGAAATCGGCCAAGAGGTATTGGGGAACTGTTAAGAGGCAGGGCAAGCAGGGGTAGAATTAATCAATCAAATGCGTTGGTATAAAAGTAAAAGCTTTAAACTTTGAGAAGTACAACTTTTCCCACTTATAATAGCCACTTTCAAGGTAAATATATGGGTTTTAAGAAGGGTGGTGGGGATGGTGGGGGAAGGCCAAGAGAGGGGGGGTAAATCTTTTCTTTTCGCTTCAAGAGCTCCAAGTTGTAAGAGTAAGAGTAAGATATACTCTTGGTGAGCATATTTTGCTCGCTACACATACTCAAATAGGAAAGTAAATCTCCAAGGGATAGGTCTACAAGGCGGATTAATGTATTCACAAACAACTTACAAGGTTATTGCATAGACAACACCAAAACCCTAGGTAATAGTAGATGATAGTATTTATGTCTTAGAAATCATGAATGTGGAAGTTGGAATTTGATTGAAAGTAGAACAATAAAGTAGTTTAAGCAAACATGATGAAATGAAAGTCTCTGAATATTTTAATCAAGAGACATATCAAAGAACTATTCGGCATACGTAATCAGATGAAAGATTCACATTTCCAGCTCTTGGAGCCATCAATAACAGAGTCTGAACTGAACAAATAAGATTAAAATTAATGGTTCTCAACTTCTCTCTCCATAATGAATAACTTTCAACTAATCTACTCAGACCAAAACCTCTCAATATTCATCTGAAGGAGTCCAAATCAAATGATCTCCACTCATCCCACGAGTATTTGCTAGGGATGCAGTCTAGAAATAGAGACTTGCCGACCCCTTCAAGTTGAGACACCTCATTTGGTGTGAAATCATCACGGGCATCCTCTGAATCTTCCACCTGATTCATATTATTTACAACCCCTTCATCTACTTCTTCTTCATCTAAGTTCGCCACTGGATACTAAATAGACTGGCGCTGACGTAATTGCCAGCCGAATTGAAAATCTTTTCTTCTTAATTCAAACTTCCTCTTCCTATTATTGTTTCTTTCAATTGTCCTCCCCGAGTTATAACACTACAATATGGCACCCCAGACACCAAATACCATACGCTCAGGCTGCCTAGTTGACGTTTGTGCAGGGGATTCTATGTGAGGCCGACCCACGGAACATGCTGAAGGTTCTGGGGGTGCTGGGCAGTTACATCCTTTCATGGTCTTCCTCAATGGTGGTTCATTGAGCTCATTCTCAGCTGGAGGTACTTAATTGAAGTTAGATAATGTTCAACTAGGAGGTTTAATAGAAAATATGTTACTGCCCACTATATAAGATGATACTTGTGAATTTCTACTTACAAAGACTCATTGTAAAAGACTTTCAGTCGAACTACTCAGACGAGAACCTCTACAAATGCATTATAAAGATTTCAAATAAAAAGGTTTCTGCCCATTCATTCAGACAAATATTGTTCAATATCCCAATGCAAGACCAGAAAAGAGACACTATATTGCCCATTATATAAGATGATAGTACTATAATTTTCTTCTCCTAAAGGAAACAGCAAAAGACTCTGATCCCATCACACAAGACAACAATCATCAATTTTCTACTTCTGAAGAAGCAAACAAAAGACCCTCACCTTACCATATAAGACGATAGTCATTTAATGTCCACTCCTCAAAGAGAAAATACAAGGCTCTCATCCCATCGAACTAAATGAGAATATCTTAATCTCAGTTTGGAGCCTCAATAGTTTCATTATTCCACTTATATATTTCGATATCAACTACTAATGATGAGATACCGTCTCCTATCTAGAGGTGAGAGTATTTATGGTATCGTTATGATATAAACAATGATACTATTTCACATCCCATAAAAGACGAAAGCTCTCAATGTAGAACCTCGGAATGAGAATTAAAGTCATCTCATTTTCTTAGATGGAGTGAGAACCTTGACTGCTCAAGATGATCTACTGGTTTGTAGTAATATCATTCAAAAGATTAGAGAAGTTGGCTTAGTTGATATGAGTAAATCAACTCGGTAAGCTTAGCCGACGATGCCAGCATGGTTGACTGAGTCAGCCTAGCTGTGATAAGCCCTGACACCATCTTATTAGTAACATATGAGTCACATCACGAAGTGCAGAACGGTGTAAAGAGGAGTAGAAATTATCATATTCGCTTCGCATAGCAGAAAGGCTACATCTAACAGAACATCTAGCCTAAGACTTCGGGTCTAAAACTACTATTGAGTCGGAAGGTGTTTCAGAAGTAGCTCGACCTCATTCACTGATAAGAGTAGAAGGTGAGATGAGAAGATATTCATCGATAAGTATCATCGGTCAGCAACCTATCCACACCGAGTCTATTGGCTTCACCCTTCTCCATATGTCTGCCAACATGCTCAGTCCAATCATCTCAACTGCCAGCACCCTCAAAAATGATTGATCAAGCGAGTAGGAGACTGGTTCTGTCCAACAGATCCATCTTTCTCAACAATAGTGACCCTCAAGCCAGCCAACCGCCCTTCCCACAAGCTACCACACTTCTCGATCTATTTAGTGCCTCCCACTGTCTCTGCGCCTTGCCCACTGGAACTCTTTTCGTCCCATTCGCGCCTGCCAACCCACTTTCCGCACTCTCTAGCCTACTAATCCCACCACCTAATGAACTACTCCCACTTTCACTCCCATACCCGCTCGCAAATCCTCCTCCACTCTGATTTTGACTCTGACTCTGCACAAAAGTTTGCAGGCCGCCCAAAACAAGGTTATGCCAGACTTCTCAAAGCAGGAGAGCCTAAGCACCATATAGATCGGCACCCTGTTCATCCACACCTACAGCGTTGGTTTGGATCTTAGCACCAGCTTTGATACTCCGAAACTGCTACTGCACCCTTGCCGTCAACGCATCCTCGTCTTCCTCATCATCGTCCGAGTCCCCGGTAAGATCGATAAATGTAGAGCCAGCAGGCTCTACATCACCATCTGAGTCCGAGTCTGAATCTCCGGTAAGATCGACCAATGTAGGAGCAGCAGGCTCTGCAACAGGTTTGCTGGGGACGCCCATATCTCCAATCTCATCGCCCGTATACGTCAATTTGCCACAGAACGCCAGGCATTCCTTGAGAAAGTAGCCGAGCGCATTTTCGAGCCGCTCGGTTGGGTGGAGCTCCGGCTTTGTTGAGTCGGGCTTCTTTGATCCACGAATTAGAAGATGTGGAATGTGCATATGGCCTTTGCCATATAAGGCGACAAAGCCTTGTCCCAATGGACCAATAGCTCCATTAGATGTTTCGAGCAATTGCTCGCGTGTGCTGTCCAAATCGGCGTGCAAGGTAAGCGACAAGACGTCTAAACGCGCTTGCCAGAACGCCAGGAGATAAACAACGTATAGTTGCCACCATACAGCATGGCGGTGGAGGTGATTGTCGAGAACGGGCAAGTTAGGGAAGGGAAGAGAGAGGTCTGCATAATCAAGGATCACTTTTCTAAGCATCGTAGCCCTAATCGTGCCTCCAGGGCGAGTAAAGTATCTGACACCGCGTGTGTGAATGGCGCCGAGGAATTTAGTGATACGATCTTCCAATTTATCGGAGGGGTAGTCCTTGGTCGCGTCGATTGTGAACTGGAAGATATTTTTCTGGTAGAAAACTTTCAGCCCCGGGGTGAACAATGTTTTACATGTATGAAGTGCCGCCAAATCCAGGTATTGACGCCACGATTGCTCGGGGGCGGCAGGGTCCTTGTTCCAAGGATTGGTAATTGGTATTGGTAGTGTGAGTACGTATCCTAGGATTTGTTCCTGCACGCTCGGTGCGAGGTTGATAAGGAGGTTGTTGCGGTTGGGGGGATTCATCTTGTAGATAGGTACACAACTTAACAAACAACAAAAGTACGTGGTGAGAAAGAGTCGATCTATATGAACAGGCTCCTGCAATGTGATATGACTAAATAGACAACGGCGAGGATTGGGTCGTCGATGTCGTGTATGGAAGTATATGGCTGGCGAATAGAGGCAAAAGTCGTAGCTACTTTGTGCGAAGGCTTCCAGTTCTTGTTTGATTATATCCACGCAGATGAATACCGCAACTGCCGAAAGGAGAAACTCGTTAGAAAGGAGTAATGAAGGGGGGGGGGGGGGATCGAGGTCATCGAGGAGTTTGAGCAGACGGTTGACTAGCGTGCTAATAAAAAAGGAAGATCATAGATATAATAACGATCTTATCGAAGAAAACGCAGACTTACAGGAAGCGCGAGACTTTTAACGACGCAAATACCTTTCGAAGCAAGAGATAGTAGAGGATACTGCGATGATACAAGAGAGAGCTGAGTGTTTGAATAGTAAAGCTATTAATTCGAGTTTTCTAATAGAGGAGAGAGATCGTGTGGGAATACAGCGACGCTGAGAAGTTGGGGAGTAGAACGGGCAGAACAAGCAAAACGAAACTCGGGAGTTAAAAACAGAGTAAAGGCGAAGCTATTGCAAAATCTGCTTATGAATAAACTGTGAAATATGTGGTTTTTGAGGGAAATTGGCAAACTTTTGGGATAAAACACGTCGACGATAGATTGGGGATGTGGGGGATGGAAATGAAAAACTGTGAATGTGCATCAACTGTAGGTAAGGCTATCATCGCTAAACAAATATCGGAAAAACAGTCGGCGCCGCAATCTCCGTCTTCATGATGTAAAGCTGCTCAGTGTAAACAGTCTTGATGCTTTGGTATGCAATGATAACTGAGAATAAGATATAATAAAAGCCCACGATACATGTATGACTCGGCGATATATTTCTTCCCAGCAGCGCGAACTCCATAGGCCCATATCAACAAGAACATTGCAGCACAATAAGGAGGGTAAGCCTTTCCCTCAACTGCCTTTTCCCTAACTGTTTCTCAATTTATACACTCTGGGTCATCATCCCTCGTCAACAGCAGCTTCGATTTATTAAGGGTACCAGAACCCCCTGAAGAAGGCATCGGCGTACAAGTCTTCTACACGAAGAAGCCCTCGCATATCCTGTAGCTCATCGACTAATACACCTGCCTGACAACAAACGTTGTAAGTAAAACAAAAGACAGGCTGTGCCCTCAAAGCTTGCTAGCCCTTGTCGAGTATTGCTTGAGATCTTTGACCTCCTCTTTCACAGCAAGTTCGCCCAAGATTTCCTCACTTCCACCTCCTAAGAAATATTAGCACAAGGAATTGCGACACACAAGGGTGTATTCGCGGGCATGAGCTCACCAACAGTCATTACCCGCACATCTCTCGAAATAGCTTCGATCCTACAGCAACTGTCAATCCAGAAACAACCTGTGGATAGGAGCAAGACCTACCTTCCACCTTTTCCACCTCGAGCGTATCCCAAACCACCCATTACTTGTTGAGCTTCTCTCACACACTTGGACGAACATTGACGAGTCAGTAACTGCCTGGAGTGGGGTATAGTGGGAGGAATAGGAGATAAATAAGCCTGCAGGAGAATGAAGGAGGGTGCTTGGGTTGAAACATAAAACGAGGAATGAGAACGAGGAGTATAAAATGAAAGAACCGATGCTCACCTTCTCTAAACACCTTGTACTAACGATTTTGAGCAACGCAGTCATACCTCCGATCCGCGCATTGTTTGCAGGATCATTCCTACTCGACTCGATTATCCAAGTGAGCTGTTCAAGAAAAGCCTGCGCAGGTTCTATCATCCTACCCATCTTCAAAAATTTCGCACGAATAATGGGATTCTCGATCAACTTCTTCCCGAAAGTCTCCCGAGTACAAGCATGATTCCAAGCGTCTTCTACACATACTCTACTCAACCGAATGGCGGACGTGGCCATGCCTTTCCGTTCGGCGTTGAAATTGGACATGATAATCCCGAACCCTCGGTTCTCTTTATGTAGAAGGTTCTCTACAGGAACTTCTACATCGTCAAAGGTTATAAATGTGCTTCCAGAAGCGCCCACACCGGAGTTATACATCTGTCTTCTAGAAACTCCCTTGGCGTTCAGTGGAATAATGAGCAATGATATCCCCGCAGCACCAGCAGGGCCTGTACGAACGGCCGCAGTGACATAATCGGCCCATATCCCGTTCGTTATCCATTTCTTGGACCCATTGACGATATAGCTATTACCTTTTCGCTCAGCCGTAGTTTTGATATTAGCAACATCAGATCCAGCATCGGGCTCTGTGATACCAAGACAGAACCGTATACTGCCGTTTGCAACACCAGGAAGAAACCTCGCTTTCTGTTCCTTCGTTCCATAATTCACAATTGGAGGGACTCCGATAGTATTACCACCCCCAAGTGCCCACATAACACCACTATACCCCTAAATTACATGAGCGAAAGACATTCATAACAAGTCTATAGGATGGGATGGTATCTCACAACCCGGGCCAATTCATCGGTAACAATTAACGTATGCCACGAATCCCATTCTTCAGCTTTTATACCACCTGGCAATGAATGACTGGTGAGTTCCGTGCACAGTGCTAGATATCCAAGCTCGGCATGGCGTTTGAAAGCCTATGAAAAGCATCAGCACAAATACGACGACCAGCCACAAGCGGATAACATGCCGAGTCTGGTACTTTGCCTGCAGATTCCCACTCGAAAGCATAAGGCAAAATCTCTTCATCTACATATTTCCGCACCGCTGCACGAAGCTTACGATGAGAGTCATTATAGTGCGGTGAAATGTTTCGGGAATACCATAAAGGCTCTGCATACGGAATCGGGCTACCAAATGCTTTATTCTCAACTTCGCGCGAAGAGTTCTTTTCCATGTTCAAAGAAGAATTGAAATTAGCTGTCTGAATCGTATTAAAGAAAATGAAAGAATCTTTTGATGAAAAATGTCACTTTTGGATAGAGATGAAGCCTTGGATGGGTAAATAACCAGGGAGGTTGGGAGGTTGGTTGTATACCTCGGCATTTCAATTTCGGCCACCGGAGTATCCAACTCCAGAAGTGGGTAAAAGTGGCAGGGAAATTAATGTCTCATGTCTCTAGTCTGCCACATCCAGTCTTTGATCACAGAGTAGTAGTCTCATAATTTATCTCACTATGTGATCTAACATACATCTTATGCTTGTCCTTTCTCAATATCCTCATCACTCATCCTCTTCCTCTTTTTTATTACTCTCCTCCTCCGCGCATCATATGTAAGTGGGATCCCAACCCAAGAGTTATTAATAGGACTTTCCGGTCCTGTATAAATGAAAATATCATATAAAAGTCCCCCAAATAAACATCCGCAAAAGGGTGCGACCATCGGTATCCAGAAATAATATCCTCCCGCACTCCATACACCAACATAACCTACGGCATAAGACATGAGACGCGGTCCGAAGTCTCGAGCAAGATTGATGGCATATCCTGTTTCCCACCTATGTATTGTTAGACTGGCTCATTATGAAGTATAGAATGGCTTACCCAAAGCATGCGCCCAGGCCAAATATAAGAAATAGCAATGCCAGCGGAAACATAGCACCGGCACCACTTTTCCCCATGGCACCCGGATTTGAATCATCTTTCAAAGCAAATATCACAAACACAAGTATTGCGCTTGCAATAAACTCACTGAAGAACTGGCTAGCCTTAGTTAAAA
The DNA here is from genome assembly GCA_000812885.1 of Lanzia echinophila. Lineage (NCBI taxonomy): Eukaryota > Fungi > Ascomycota > Leotiomycetes > Helotiales > Rutstroemiaceae > Lanzia > Lanzia echinophila. The sequence continues at coordinate 7,971 of JWJA01005369.1, forward strand.
AAGCTTGCGGATATGTGCAGAAGATTCCGCCTGTGGCATTTGGAGAAGGGGGGACCGTCCGGACACCATGGTCTTCGACTTCGTTGATTCCGTTTATGTAATTGATATATATAACACCGGCTGCGCAGAATCCGCCAAGAAATTGGGCGAGAAAGTAGATGGGGAAACGGCGCCAAGGGAGTTTGCGGTAAACGCAAAATGCCAAAGTTACAGCTGGGTTCAAGAAGCCCCCAGAGTCACCGGCGACGTATATTCCTAGCATTACGCCAAGTCCCCAGCTGTGACGGGAATCAGTAAGAAGAGAACCGAAGAGAGGTGGTAAGTACCGACAGGGCACTGAGAAGAAAATGATGAACGATTTAAACGTATAATGCATAATTTTAAGCACGATAGGATATTGTAGTATTGCACCTACTTACCCCCAATTGATACTCTGATAATTCCCAAACCCATCTTTGCCGGGAGCAGTTGTCTGTCCCGCGCTCAGTAATACCTGTGCCACACTTCCATCTCCAAAGAGCACCATTATAAAAGTTCCGAAAAATTCTGCAAATGGTTCTCTTAAGACATATCGAGCTGAACTCCAAGGTGAATGAAGATGGTCGTCGTGTTCATCTAGAATAGGTGCCTGACGCTCCAAACCCAAATGCGTTCGAATTGAAGATAGTGTTTGCTGGTGTTCAATCTCCTTGGCGGTCTTTTCCGAATCTCCAACATTTTCCGGGTGGTCCGGTGAAGTTCGGTGAAAATATTGATCTCGTGGTGACGGGGGTAGTGTGGAGCTTCGGCGGTGCTCTAGGTGTTCCGCATAACCTGACTCGGGATTGTTTAGTTTGCAGAGAGGCTTCATCGTTGGGCCGGGCCCAACATGATGTGCAGCCTTATTTAGGTGGTCGTTATATGATACATCTGAATTCTGTATTCTGTCATCCGGATCTATAAGCCCTGGGCCACTACCAAATTCATTACCACGACGACTGGCATTTCTTTCTAAAAAGTCTCTTCGTTGGCTTAAGTAATAGTTGGAGTCAGACAACCGATCCATTGGTGATCACTGAACCTTTCTCGAGGTTGATATTGTTGATATTGGAGAACTGCAAAAAGGTACTTGGATGAACGAATGACTACTTTAGGCAAGATATAAAGTGGGAAGCGTGGAGTAGTTTAGTATACATTATAAGAATTTGCCCCAAGAGGGGTGATACACAAAGTGCTGAATATCGTCATTGTGTCACTTTCCACAGACCAGCAGCATTAGACGGCTAACATGAGCCCAGCTAGGTTACATACGTCGCATTTTCCGTATGCGTAGGCTCGTAATGTTAAGATTGCAATTCAAACGTAGCTACGCCTCCAGCGCTTGGTTTCGGCCGGAGAATCAGCAGATCCACAGGGTTCACTTGCGCAGGATCCATCGTATTGTGCCGTTATGCTTGATGATGAAATCCTTAGATGAACATTCTTTCGATGACCACTAGGGCAAGAAATATCAGAGAATCTAGATGCGTAGTTTACGCAATGATCAATCTGGGGTAAAAGTGGAAACGGTGGTTCTAGCAGATATGACATTAGTGGCGCGATTAGCTCCGCATGGGGATCTGCCCCACCTGGACTTGGACAAGATCAACACTATATGTAACGGTTTTAAGCTTGGTTGTCTGAATAGCCCACCAATAATGGACTGGATTGCCGTGAAATGAATGATTTCTAATGATGATGATGTTATGGAATTGATTGGGCAGGTTCAAATGAGGTTTGCGCAAAGTCTAGAAGCTACGGGCTCAAAGTGTTGAAGAGAGAATGGTGTGAGCAAATACAGATTGATTGTATCTATCAGGGTATCGACTCGCCAATCTTTAATGCTTCCTCTTCGATATGAATTTCCTCCCACGGACCTAGACTTAACTTGGCCTTGGTATCCGTTGTCCTAACGGCGCCACCCACCATATAATGCGACCCTAATGCGACCAACTCCATCTGTACATCGGTGACTTCTTTACCCTTGAAGATGATTTTGTAGCCATTCACCAACTCTCCAGTCTTAAGTGACTCCGGATCGTTCACCACCGCCGCTGTTGGGGCTCGTACATCGCAGATTTGCAAGTCTTTCAGCCATGGGGCTAGTAAAGCTTCTCCGGTCATTTTCACATATGCTTCTCGCAAACACCACATGGCATAGAATCGTCGCAGTTTCGCATCAATGACCAGGTTACTATCAATATTCATTTTTCTGGTATCGTTTTCGCCATCCGCTAGAGTAAGTTTCACTTGTTTATGTCTCCATTGGCAATTAGAGAGCGCCTCGTTGCCGTCAGCGCAGATCGTCCTTTCTGGCACCAGCTCGTCGAGTCCATACGTGGACGACTTCATGAACTTTACCTCCAAATCTGCGAAAACATCTCCATGCATATCAATCCAATCATAGAAACCACTCTTTTCGATGTTTTTGTAGTCGTTAAGCAGTCGCTCATTTGCGCAGACGATATCCGTTCCAACGTTTGTTCGATCATCACCACCAACAACAGCGACCAATGTGACAAGACCAGCCTGATGACTTACGTTGAATTCGATGTGCGGTTCGTCTGCGACGGGTATATAACAGGGCTTTCCGTTTGTGTGTCGCGATATCGTACTCTTTGACCAGGGAACATTGCAGTGTTTCGTAATAACAAGGTGCTTTAAGAGCTGCGAAGCAAGACTCATCTTCGCATCTCTGACATGATAATATTTCAAAACTGCCTCTTGCTCAGTAACTGAAAGTAAAGCCAGTACTCGAGAAGCCTAACATATCGCTGTCAGATTGGAGCTATCGGAATAGTTGTACTGTTTTGTATCGTACGCACAGCTGTTTTTAATTCTGCGACTTCTTCCTTTGGTTTAGATCTCTTTTGAACAGGCCATAAAGGTCGCGTATCAACTAGCCATTGCACAATATATGGCTCTGAAATTGAGGATGTCATTCTGTACAATTAGAGAGCTCGTAAACTTGGGGTTGACATTGGGGAACTCATCAGCTTGTAGGTAAAGAACTTTTTAATGATGAGCTCCGGCATCCCCGAGAATAAATTTGGTGGGGAAATTCGGAGTTAGGCGTTAGTTCTAGGGTTCCACCAACACACTCCGGATGGCAACTTCTCATGATGTCTTGGAATCTTCTCAACGGTATTCTATATCACGGTAATGCCGTTTTACTATGCTTACTTTATTGCAGTTCCAAGAGTTATACGATGCTGACATTTATCATAACGGCTTCCAACGATAAAAATAACCTAGCATTTTATTTTTCCGGAGTAGACTTTATTAACCCATTCGAACATTATACCAAATACATATATACTCATCCAGCTCATCCAGCTCATCCACCACATCTACATTTTCATCTAAAAAGCCATTCCGGATAAATCATACACCAGGAAGATCTTCCAGCTGAGTAAATGATCTTCGGCAGTTGTATCTATATCATTTTCTAGCTCTAAATGGACTTAGATTCGGACGTAACACACACACTACATGTTTCAAAGATAGCAAATATTGCTTTCAATACTACATACTAAGCTGAATGTTATGATAAGCATGCAGTCACTGAGGTATGCCCCACAAGCCATCTGCGTGAACAAGTGCATCAGACGGTGTAATCTCTGGCCGATCATTTCATTATCGCTGTTAAGGTTATAAATTCCATTTCTATGAACGTTGTCGATATCTTAATTCCGTTCGAGGAGTTCTCGAGGTATACTTTATAATGGTATAAAGATCGTAGATAAAAAAGGATAGTGATATCTATATTATTGTGCTTACAAAAGTTGCTCTTTGAATTGCCTTCTTCTTGTCCATGGTCTCTTGTGATGGCAACCCACAAAGCACTAGTCCTCAGATCAAAGGGGGAACCTTTAACTTTAGAGACAGTGCCGACCCCAATAGCCGGCCCTGGTTCTATAGTTGTCAAAATCCTTGGAACCTTTGTTCTTTCTTACCTTCCTTCCATACTCGATGGCTCTCTGCCTTATCCCATGGCGTTACCTATCACTCCAGGAGGGAGCGCAATTGGTAGAATTTATTCAGTCGGACAAGATGCTGTCTCATTGGAACCTGGTCAATTAGTATATTGTGATACTACTATCCGTGCTAGAGATGATCCGGATTTGGCCATTTTGATGGGTTTACATGGAGGAGGAGCAATGAAACTAATGGAGGGCGAATGGCGCCACGGTACTTTCGCTGAGTATGCAAAGTTCCCATTAGAGAATGTCTTTGCACTGAATGAGACTACATTATGCGGGCAACTTGGTTATGCCATCGATGACTTGTGTTGCATATCCAGTAAGTGGCATCGGTCCTTCTATCAACGAAATTAACTTTTTTTTTCTCATAGGCTGCCTCGTACCTTTCGGTGGACTTGCAGATATCAACCTCCTTCCTGGCGAAACAATAATAGTAGCACCTGCCACCGGCAGGTTCGGGGGAAGTGCTGTTGCGGTAGCTCTTGCAATGGGGGCTACCGTTGTTGCATGCGGAAGGAACGAAGAGACTCTTGGGGCTTTCCGAGATATATTTGGCGATACTGGAAGGCTCGAGACTGTCATCTTGACTGGGGACCAAGAAAAGGACACAGGAGCAATTCTTGCAGCATCAGGAAACGGGGGTAAGGGTGCAGACGCATACATCGACTTCTCACCAAATGCAGCAGCGAAGTCGACACACATTGCATCGGCCATGGCCGCCTTGAAACCTTTCGGTAAAGCATCACTCATGGGTGGTATATTCGGCAACATAGAAATAAATTATATCTCACTCATGATGAGAAACCTTAGGATGCAAGGGAGGTTCATGTATGAGAGAGAAATGGTGGTAAGAATGATTAAAATGATCGAAAAGGGGAATCTAAAATTGGGTGTCGGTGGAGGTGTGAAAACAATTGGCAAGTACAGATTGGACGAAATTGACGAAGCGATGAAAATAGCAAAAAATAAGACTGGATGGGGAAATCAAGTACTCTTAATTCCCTGAATCATTCGTTACCAGAAAAACGGCGTGTTTCATCTGCACGTCGCGATAAAGATCATCGGGCCCTTGGATATAAGATTCTTCAGATGAACAAAAGAAAGTCTTTATATTTTTGGAATATTCGCGATCTCTTTCCCAATTGAGGTTTTCTGCCGCTACATTTTCTTTGAAAACCACGTGTATGCTCCCTTTTTATGCAGCTTACTCCGTGGAACAAGCTCTATTTTCTAGCCCCCAAAAATATCGAAAATTTTCATGCAAGGAAAGGGCACAGCGCGCCGCTTATCATGACTTGTTCAGGGGCGAATTATTCGGTAGAAGATGCGGTGATCAGAAAAAGGGAATCCACCATGTGTCAGACCGGGATTTTAGGTTGTGTAAACCAAGCAATCTTCTAGAAACCTTCTGTTTTCCACATCTACTGCAGGTTCGTCCAGTCACATTATCTCACTGTCGTCATGTCAGTAAGATGGTGCCTGTATCTGACTTTTCGTCCAAACTTTTGAGTATGCAGGAACATGGCATGCCACATGGCTTCTGCCTCGAGCAATGTAACACTATAGCATGCCAGCCTTATGTGGGACCATTGTTCGTTTCTCATATCTTACCGATATATTTAGTGTACCTTCCATGCATCGAAACAATTTGTTCCATGCATGGAAAGATTAAGAACGGTGGCAAATGTCTTTTTTTGCTCAAACACATCTCGAAGTTCAATCTACTTTGACCTCCACAATTTGGAGTGGATTGCATAATACGCTTCAGTGGGTACACGGTTCCTCCCGCTCCTTCAGCTGTCACTGATAGTGTTCTTTAGATACCCAAAAACCTCCATTGCGTCTTCATCCAATATGAATAGCGATTTCTACTCTTCGCACGGCCGCTACGATGAGTATCAAAATATTGGAAGCTCTCTTCCGTTTAGCGGAGTGCCAACCTCGGACTTTTATCTCGATGAGGAAATGTTCTCAACCAACATCTTTGGCGATCGGCCATACAACTCTCATCAAGCTTTTGCAGGCCTAGGTCACAGTTATGATCAACCACATGTTACAAGTCCTGGGGTTGAAAGTAGTGAGAATGACATCGTTGAAGAAACCCAACATTTGTTATATCAGAGTCCGATGCTACCATCACAAACATTTGTGGAGCAACACGAAGCACTTAGCGTACAACAATCCAGCGATTCGAAATCTAGTCATACCATGCAGAGAAACGATACAGATCAACTTCGCAAGAGAAGTAAGTCTCACGACAAGAAACCCCGAGCTCCTAGCACTTCAAAATCACCAGGAACACCGAATGCAAACGTCTTCAAATTGGACTTGAGAATACCATCTATGTCTCAAACCGATACCCAGCCAGTTGTGTCGCAAGAATCGCTGAGCTCAGTCTTCGAAGTCAATGTAAACTCGACATCTAGACGCAAAACCAGAAGTGCTTTTACTCCACAGGGAAAGAAGAAGGTAGAAGCTGTGAGGAGTGTAGGGGCTTGTATTCAATGCAAATTCAGAAAACGAACAGTGAGATATGCCGAATTTAGACAGGAAATGCATGCTGACGCATCAAGTGCGAAACAAGCAAACCATGTCACTTGTGCATTAAACGCACTGGAGATCCCGAATCTGCAGCCCTTCTGTGCACTCGAGAGTCGCCATTTCTTGATCTTTCGGTAACAGAATGTAAGGAGATTACCTGGACCATTAACCTTTCGTACGAGCTAACTTCGTGATAGTCTACTCAGCCATTCGTCCTCATCGTGTCGTTGATTTCAACTTCAACTTCCCGGTCATGAACACTCCACGTCGAGCCATGAAGATCGATGGAAGGGGACCTACTTCTTGGCCCTTGAGGGTGCAAGTCGTAGATGTTTCTGTTTCTTCACTGGATCCTTCCTTGCGCAAACAAGTTCAACGAATCATAAAAATTGCAACATCGTCTACCAACGATAGCCCGCCCAGACAACCAGCCACTGTCACTTTTCTGGACCCAGAGTGTATCTCTTCGGCAATTGTTGAGAAATGGGTCATGGAGTACACGTATCGGTTTAACAAACTGCACAATGACAATTCGACGTCATTTCTCTTTGGTGTTGCTTATTACCAGCAAAAACTGCCTCACGTAAGTCGATCCACTGAGGGCTTACGGAGGCTACTCTAATCATGCAAGGTTCACTCAGCTGACTAAAAAATAGGGA
>JWJA01005370.1:0-13720 GCA_000812885.1 Lanzia echinophila
ACAGAGCCTGCTCACAAGAGCATTATTCGTAAATGCATTTGTTCCGGTTACTACCACCAAGCCGCTAAAGTCAAAGGCATCGGCGAGTATGTCAATCTTCGCACCAGCGTAACTGTGCAACTTCATCCGACATCCGCACTTTACGGACTAGGATATCTCCCTGACTATGTTGTCTACCACGAATTGATCCTCACGTCTAAAGAATATATGTCAACGGTTACGTCGGTTGATCCACATTGGCTAGCGGAGTTGGGAGGCGTGTTTTATAGTATTAAGGAGAAGGGATATAGTGCACGCGAGAAGAGAGTAACCGAAACCGAGTTCAATAGGAAGATGGAGATTGAGGCACAGATGGCAGAGGATAAGGCGAGGGAGAATCAGAGATTGGAAAACGAAAAGAACAAGACGGTAAAGAAGGCGGCGACGACTACGACGGCTGTTAAGAAAGTTTCGAGTCATGGAGCGGTTAGGAGACCAATTGCGAAGAGGCCAGGGAGGGGCTTCTGATTGGATTCCTCAGGCGTTTGAAGCGAATTTTTATAGACCGGTGTTTGGTGAGAGCGGATGATTGTATTATTTCGGTGATGAGGATATGAGGAGAAGTATATAATTTGATACCAGAGCAATAAATGCTCATTCAAGACACCGAAACAGTGAGTGGTATATATTGCAGTAGTATGTGCAAATTCAGCGAAAATACCAAGAGAGACCATGTGGGCTCCATTATCATTATCCAAAATGCATCAATCTTCTTGTCATATCTTTCTTCCGTTCCATAAATTGTGGATTGCTGTTTTCCGATCTTTCAAGCACTTTACAATGTTGGGGATCCTCTTCTGGTTGAGCAGGAGCGGTTATTGGAAGTATCCATTTATCTCAATTACCATAACAGTACTGGGGTTTAGGAGCCTAAAGCAGATGAGTTCTTGAAATATATTCGGAGTTGTAGGCATAGCTTCATAGTTTATTTGGTACTCATCGTTCTTGAGAAAGGTGCTCGATAAATAAATGAATGGTATGTAAGTACCATCAACAGGCACACAAATTTCAAATAAATACTAGTTCCTACTTATGTACTGTCAGTACAAGGTAGAATCTTGTATTCAATCAAGTTAGTCTTACAAGCGTTTTATTTTGAAAATCGATATGGAGAATGATTTGATTTCATTCAATTGTTTGAGAGAGCTCACAAGCAATAACTGTAAGTCCGTATTTCTCTGCTCATGTTAATAGTAAAAGAAAGGCATGAAACTCATCTCACTTTCGTTTGGTATAGCAAAGCATCCATCATCATCATTATCATCATTCATCACCAGTAAAATCTCAAAACTCTCATTTTGAATCCATAATTTCTGCTGCTGCTTCAGAACTTCTTCAAGTGGTCTTCTTCAAGATATCTTCTTGAATGGAGGAAAAATTCCGATTCTGAGGGGGGGGGGTTTATACTCACGCTAAAAACGCTAAATTTTGACTCAACGTTGGAAAAGGAAATCACAGCTCCTTCCTCGCACTTGCTTTTACAAATTTGGCCTTGAGGAACATTTTGAATTTCATTCGGCGTTTTGCTCTTTCCATAAATGAATCTCTTTTACACCATTACTGAGTGTCTTTCACTCCATGTCATAAAATGATAGATAGAAATCTCTACCATATTTTTCACCTACATCATTCAATATGTTTAAGCAAGATCAAATAACTTTTACCCATTCACTAGACAAGATGCAATTGAACCTCATGATGCAAACTGGTAAAAGTTCAAATTTCTGATACCTAAGTTGAAGAGAGTAAATTCTGGTAGAGTGAACTGATGTCAGGCATCTACTACTACTAGTAAGTATGTCATTGTATTCAATATGTTGAGATATAATATTGTCAAAGAAGCCTAGATTTAAAAATGCTACTGTAGTGTAAATCAAATTAATACAGATTTTGGATTCTTGGGCTCAAGCTACATACATTTACCAAAGGGTTCTCATTCCATCTACGGTTTAAAGACACCCATCCATCACCACCAACAAAATTCATTGCTATCAAAAAATTCCATATTTCAAATGCAAGATATGTATTTAAAATATTAAGGTACGGTTATATGATACTCATCCAATCTCCCAAATTCAAGTACCAAGTACAGTGAATAATTGCCGGGCCTTCCAATGAGTCCTCCAACAAATTACTAAGTCTAGGCCACCACATAGAAGGCTCACTTGACCTGGGCTATGAGTTGAATGAGTACCGACAGCTAAGTGAATGGACAGTGACAACAAGGTAATCTTATTGAAAAAAAACCCACCCCACTTAGACACTTTCTTCCTAAACCTTTATTAATTCCCTTCTTTTCTCTTGAAATTTACAACTACATATGCATCATGTCGAACCTTCAACAAGATCAATTGCTTGCCGATACCATATATTCATCACCCATTAATCTTGCAAAGAGAGAACTTGATATCTTGGGAAAAACTGCCTTACATTATAGAATATCTCATACAGTATGTTCACCCTCGGATTCATCTATTCACTCTTCACCGATCTAAGATACCCGGCCATCAATCTGGGCCATCGATCTGAGCCATCCATTCAAACCCGGCCTAAATATCTACTTAATTTTTATGGATATATAGCTAACTAAATAGAATTTCTCCCGTCTTATTCAAGGACAATATGTTGTTATTCTTCGACGCAAGTTGGGAAACCCCAATAACCCAGCTGTTGTATTCGACCCATCCAGCACAAGAATGATTCGTATCGCCGTACCTTTGACTCCAAACAGCACTCAACTCTTTGAGGGGGAGCTTGGCATTAAGAAGAATCGATTTCCATTCTTTGTTGAAGAGCCAAGTATGGGACATCACTGGACTAACGGCCACCAAGCAATTTTACAGATTCCTACCGAGACACGTTTGGATGATCGGCCTTTCAGACCATATGATGGGGAGGTCAATGAGGTTCTAGATGACATTTTTGCGAGCAATGGATACAAATTAGGCGCGGATTGCCATACAATTTCATTTGGAGTCAAGTTCACAGCCAGCGAGATTCTTGCTGATGCCGATGAGGATGACCGAGAGTACTATGGTTTTCATTTCGCAAGAATGGAGCTTAACGTTATTACTGCTGTAGGCGATTTCGAACGACATGTTGTGGTTGCAGCAAAACTCCCATCAGAGACAGATATCGCAAACACCGAAGTCCTATGCCAGCCTCTCGACGAAGTTTTCGATATTACCCAATACGAGACTGCAGGCGAATGGGGAACCCAACGCGCAGCTCGGGACGTTGAAGCTTATGTACCGCAATACTACCACCCATGGTCCCGCCACGTTGCCGATAACACGAATCAAAATTGCTTTATGGGACAAGCATGGCGACCCCATAGTTTCGAGTTGTTCTTGTTGAAGAATGAAGACCAGCTCGAATGTGTATGGCAAGTGAGTCGTTTGCACTCTACATATTCTGGTTCCGATCAACGACGTCTTCGATTTGCGAGATATGTTATCTTTCGCCGGAACATCATGAAGGCTGAGAATGATATGCGTGCTGCGAAAGTGGTTCCCAGGGTCGAAAAGAATGTACGCAGAAGAAAGCCCACAAAGGCCATTGCGGCAAAGTCTGGGCAGGAAGCTAGTCAGGCTAGAGAGTCGGGAGGTAAGAGAGTAGACGAATTTGAGGACGGTGCGATGGATATTGATCTTAAGACGGCGAAAGATACTCAGACACGGGATAAGAAGACCGAGAGCAAGGGCACTAGAGTCATGGAGACAGCTGTTATAGTTGAGAAGTCCGAAAGGCCCCAAGTTCAGAAGCGGAAGTCGGATGAAATGGAGGATGACGATGCAGAACCCGGAAAATCGGATACAGAGATGCAGGAGGCACGACGATTCTTTTGAATGTTCAGACGGATCGAGGAGTTTGGTAGCAGATGAAATTTATGGTAGTGAATGATATGATATGAATTTCTACTAGCTCGCATATGCTGTAGCTGGATGGGTGGGCGAACCACAAGAGCGGAGAAGAACTTTTCTGTTACTTGCGGTGGGAGTACTATCCGTCCGAAACATTACAGAGCCTGCTCACAAGAGCAATTTCAGGCTATAACACCACAGCCTTCGAACAATAATCACAAACTCTATTACTCAGATGCGCTGGCGCTAGCCATCCCATGCTACCAATTATGTTGAATGCAGTATTGTTCAATTTTTGAATATTTGAATATTGACCGAAACTTGAACATTGAGAAGTAGTTGGAAAACCTTGTGAGGTCTCGTAACCTTACATTCTGGTAACAGCAATTATTCAACAGCTGAGTAGCTTCTAATATGCATAGCTATGCACAGTACATGTGTACCATGCGACACCCTCCTCTTCCATACTTGTCCAGGAAACTCCAACAAGCCCAGCGGTATCAATGTTTACAAACTCGCCCGTCATTATTGTGTACAGTAAGTCGTTGAATGTGGTGTCATAAAGCCAGCCAGCCCGTCCAAAATAGCCCCAAAAATAACGATCGCTATGCTAAAAGCAATTAAACCATCAGAACTCCGTTCAAAATCCCTATGCTATGTGTATGCAAGTTTGTGAAGAACCCCCACCCCCGAAGCACATTATCGACACATAGATGCAGTTTCTACAGCGCCTAGTATTCATGTCGGCATGGGATTTATCCCGCTACCCCCACCTCCACCAGTGCGACCAAATTTCGACATGATCGTTGTTTGTTTCGAGCTTGTACTTTGACCGCTGGTTCTCCTGCTACTCCCCGCAGCTTTCTTCTTTGTGACCCCTGCTCCACTAGCCCCACCTCTCGCGCGACTTGAAGTAGATGTCGACCCACTGCTTCTTCGCCTGTAATTATTATGACCCCCACGACCTCTCTGTTTGTACCCAGTATTCTTGCTATAAGACTTTTTAGGAGGTTCTGGCTGTGCCTGCTGGCGCTTTGAGAGTTGTGCCGCTTTCATCCCATCATTGAACGCTTGCACTTGAGGGGGTATGAAGTACTTGGAGGGCGTCTCAGATTGATATTGATCATCGTCGTCGTCGCCGCCATCGTCATCATCACTTACTAAGTCGATGACGTTCTGATGATTCTTGTCTACTTTGTGCTGCGCGTTTGTTACCTTATTTTCATACCGATTCCTACAATCCATTATCAAGTCGACAAATTTGCCGCCAACAGATTCAACGTTTTCTTGGTTGATTCCAGGAATTTGAGCCATCTGGTCGATGTCCGTTGTCCAGCGAATAGCCATTTGCCTAAACTCGAGCATAGTGAAATAAGGTTTTTTATGGCCTTTTCTATTCCGGATCTTCTCGTCTAGTTGCCTGGCTCTTCCCATGAAGTCTTCCATGGCGTCTCGGTGCGTATCGGGTAGTTGGTTCATTTCCTCGTCGGTTGTGATTGGTGGTCCGAGGGCTTCAGTTTGTCGACCACGGCGCGTACTTTTACTGACAATTGCCATGGGCTGGAAAGCATCATCTTCCGATTCTTCGATGCTATCTGAGGCTTCTTGGGCGTAAGCGCTGAGCCCGAACTCTTCGTCAGTAAACTCGGCATCGATGTTGTTTCTGTAACTATCTTTGCCATTCCTGTTTCGTCGAGGTTGAGATGCGGGCGAAGTGAGCAAAGTTGATGACGGCTGTGATTGCTGTTTGGCTACCCCTTTCGTAGTTCTACGCAGGGCTGCGGGAGTTGGTCCAAATACCTCACATTGTAGAATGAGTCTTATCCGCCCTGCCATCATATCTCTATATTTTGGACCAGGCTAGGTCAAAATGTTAGCCTGGGCACATTATCTTGGAACGAGAATGCTTACAAATACATATGCATTAGAATGCCCACCCCGCGTCACAAAGCGATACTCAAGGCCTTCCTCAAGAATGAGTTTCTCGAGAAGTCGCCCAACGAGGCCTTTTTCGAGGCCTTTCAATGACCCAAACTCGCGTAACTCAAAATGATTATACGCTTTTACGTCTTTTACCATGGAGCCTTGTAGGACGCTAGTCAAGTGGCCAAGGGCATAGTTCCCTCCGCGGCTTACTTGGTCGACAAGGCTCAAGGCTTTTCGAGCTTCGTTCGTGTAATCTTTATCTTCATAAACACTGTTAGATTTGCAATTATCGCAATTACCACAATCTTCCTTTCTGAACGTTTCACCAAAATAGTTGAGGAGTTCGACCCTACGGCAATCCACCCGGTTCCCACAGAAACGAGTCACTTTTTGCAACATTTCCTTCTGGGCGTTTTTTAATTGGGTGTTGCCATCACCTTCGTCGATCATTTTGCGATATGTCTTGGTATCCCCCGGTGAAAAATAGAGATAGCACGCGGCAGGTTCGCCATCTCTGCCAGCCCGGCCGGTTTCCTGGTAATAACCTTCTAGAGTCTTCGGAAGTGTATGATGTATAACAAATCGAACGTCCTTCTTGTCGATGCCCATTCCAAATGCAATAGTTGCGACTACTACTTGTAGCCCTCCTACTTGCCAATCATGCTGAACTCTCCTCTTGTCCTCGACATCCATATGAGCATGAAAATGATGTGCCTTTATACCTCTATCTCGTAGTATACCCGCCACATCTTCGCAGTTCTGCCTGGACAGGCAGTATACGATTCCGCTCTGACCTTTGTAGTCGACAGCGAGCAACTGTACTATATCTTCCATCATTCTCTGTTTCCCTCCGGTACCGTTTTTATCACGAATTTCGTAGTAGATATTTGGTCTGTTGAAACTTTGTTTGAGCTGCTTACAAGCCTCCATTCTGAGGTTAGACATGACGTCTATCTTAACAATTTCTGTTGCAGTTGCAGTCAGCGCGATAATTGGCACATTAGGAAATTTATTTCGCAGATCTCCTAATCTTGTATAATGAGGCCGGAAATCATGACCCCATTGACTAACACAATGTGCCTCGTCAATGACGATACGAGCCAGTCGGCGTTTCCTGTATAAATCGGACAACGCACTGATGAGAACCGGGTTCTGGCTTATCATTTCGGGGGTGATGTAGAGCAATTCAATGAAGAGCTCTGGGTTGGCTTCCCGCAGGGCTTGATATACGTTATTCTTTTCCTGTTGAGTCGAATCACCAATCAAGAGGAATGCTTGAATATTCAGCTTTTTGAGATGTTCAACTTGATCAGTCATGAGAGCCAAAAGTGGCGAAACAACAATAGTGACACCCCTTGTTCTGCCTGACTGCACAATTGCAGGCAATTGATAGCACAAGGACTTTCCGCCTCCCGTTGGCATCAATACAAAGGTATCTTCGCCAGCCAAGGTAGCATTGATTGCTTCTAGCTGATTCTGCCGGAAGCCTCTTAGGCGAAAGCGATCTTTTAATGCTTTCTTCACATCTCCAGACCATGGATGCTTGAACATGTCAGCGTGAGCTGAATCCATTGTTGAATACATACTTCGCGACTTGCTCACTGAGCTGCTGCGCTTCGAAATTTTAGATGTATTTCGCGATGTTTCATGAGAGGCCTGTTCGCCAACACGCCGTGCCAGAAGTGCCATGGAAGAGTTCCTTTGCTCAATTTCTTCGGCGATATTAATCATGTCTTCATCATCGTCGTCGAAGTCTCCATAATCTTCGACCACTTCTTTCGAGCTTTTGCCCCCAGAACTGGCAAACCCCTGTAATCTTTGATCCTCCTCAATCAAAAGATATAGATCATCGTCACCATAATCAGTTGAAGGTGGCCGTTGGTAGCAATTCAGGTCTTGCACAAGAAGATGCTCTCTAGAGTGATTGCTAGGGGGGTTTATGGATCTGGTGGGCGATGCGCGACGCTTGGGCGAGGGTGAAACATAGCGAGACCCCTGATGTGAATCTGGTGCAAGCCCAAAGGTGGCACCGGAATTCGGATATTCTTGTCGAAAGCTCCTGGTAGCGCTCGGTGATCTCTGTCTCGGAGGTGGGACTTGAGTTTGAGGAATGATTTGAGTGCTCGCGTTCGTACTTAACTTGTAAGGAGAAAGAGCTATTCCCCTGGACGGATTGAGCTCAAACACAAACGTTGTCGCGCCCATCTCTTCCAATAAACACCAGAATTCTTTTTGTTTCTTACGGAGTTCTTGCGTCAATAGCCTCGACTTTTCTTCCTCAACACTAATGTCACAACCGGTTCCAGAAAGCTCGAAAACTTTTCTTGCAGCAGCTGTGGATGCAACGAGAACGGGCTTTAGATCCTGCAGCATGGCTTCGAGATTTGGACATGTAATCTTCTTCTGTGCTAAAGATCTGCGCTCATTTATGAGATCACCCGGAGGCAATTCTCCATCGTCGATATATGGCTGCACGATCTCCGAGTTCTGCGTGAGAAGGTTCTCTAGATGATGTTGATAATCAGCGACAGCTGAAGGGTTGTTGATCCAGGAATTCACGATTTCCTTCTCTTCCTTGCTCAGACTGAGAGTGGGTGTGGCCTGACTAAGGCTTGCATTAAATGATATCGGCTTCAGAGGGCTTTGAGACCTCTTTTTTGCCGGCTCCATTTCCTCATTACCACGCAGTACTGCCTCGGGCATATGGTATAAGCGAGATGCTTGAGGCGTACTGACTACCTTTGGTATCTTCTTCGCAGGAGTGCAGGGTAAGCAGCCTACCCTAACATCCACATCCGACAGTTCCTCTTCATCGTCCGAGTCTCGTATTGTCTGCTCCAACCAATTCCTGGAACGTTTACGAGGCGATGGCGTAGAAACCGAGGGTGATGCTTGTACTTGTACTTTTGTTGGGCTCTGGTACTTGAGTCTCGGAGGAGTAGTCTGATGTTGAGAGCCGCCCAGTGGCACAGGTGTGGCTCTTGATGCAGAACGTTTGTCTCTAGGCATATCAACCGAGCCTTGTCGCCTCTTTGCCATTCGTGTAGTATGCATGTCTTGAGGAACCATCTCGCCGACCACGTCATCTCCCTCCAGATTGTCCAAGGCGCGGTCATTTCTGGAAGAATTGCTCGGAACGATGGTGCGCTGCGAGTAGCCTTGGAATTCATCATGAAAAGGTGATGTTGTAAGATCCACATCATCAACATCTATAAACGAGTCTAATTCATCTTGTTCCTCAAATCCGCGCTTCGTTACTTTCTTGGCCTTCCGCGGCGACGCTTTATTGGGCAGGTCTCCACTCTTTCGTTTCCTTCCTTTCTTTGGCGATGGCTCTGGTCGCGATGCTACCTCATGATTCCACACCAGCTTTGAAGTTTCTTCGAAGGCCGATAGAGTGCTCGACCCAGACGGGGGAACTGCGATTGGACTATCACCTGTGAGATCTATAGACTCCACGCTTTCGAACCGTGGTTTCGGGGTCGGGAGGGGCGTGGGATGCGCCGCAAAACGCCCGGATGTATTGGGTACTTTGCCCCTCGAAGGAGTACCTATAACGTTAATTAAAATGCTGAAAGCAATGGGGCATCAAATGTACGAACCGTTGTCCTTACATTGTCTATTGTAAGTATTCGTGATAGAGGTTCCGGTCGTAGAAGCAGGTGTCCCAAGTTGTGTATTTTGACTTATCAGACCTGGCCTGACACTTTTCCGCGCAGAAGAGAGTCTTGCCATTGTTGAACCTGCCAATTCTTCCCCGGCGGTGCTCGTAGACTGTGTTATCGGAGTAAATATTGAGAGAGGAAGCGGATGATTGTCTTTAACAACATTGGAGATTTGTTCGATTCGACGGTTTCGGATTGGAGCAGGCTGAGACTGCACAAGATCTTGCTCTATTATATATTCTTCTGCGGCATCATAGGTCGTTTCGTTCGGGTCGACATCAATGGCAAATGAAGCGACTTGAGACCCCACAGGTATAGTATTTTTGTTTTGTATCAACCAAGCAAGATGACTTTCAAGATTATGCCGAGTCATAGGGAGTTTTGTGATCTGACATGTCCAGATGAATCCATTTGTCTCAATTGTCAATTCGCACTTTAAGAGTTTGGGGGTCCAGAGGTATTTATGCCGGGCTTGCGTCGTCGTCGATGGTCATTATTGGGCGGCGTTTGCACCACCCCAGCAACAGAGATCGCGAATCGACGCGACCAAATTAGCGTAGTCACGTGCGCGCATTCACAGCTCATTAGTGTGTGGACCCATAATAATCGCCATCATCATTGGCCATAAAAAAGCCTCCAAACTTTCTTTTCTTTTTCCAACAGATATACGTATGCATGCCATCTGGCAAGCCGACCGCCTTCATATATTCATATTCATACTGTTATATGCGCATCTTCACGATGAAAACGTACCCCCACCAATAATTGAAAAAGAACAACTCACCAGTGTTCATTTACTCTACCAGGAAAAGGTTCCTCATGTTCTGGCTCATGAAGCCAGAATCGCACCGGTCACATCAAGCATTGGGTTGAATAGTTGTATTCGAAGCTATGAATACCCCTCATTTCGACTATACCCGTTGTCATACATGAACTTGTAATAGCGGCAAGGTTGGATTTTCTTTTTCTTGCTAGGCTCCGCTTCCGGAACATGTTGCGAGTCGGCGTGAAAGCATTCGGGGTAAGTACATGAGGTTGTATTGGCCGATTTAGGTGCCGATGCAAGTGGCCATGGTCACGTTTCATATTAATGTGCTTCAATAGGCAGCAGCAGCTGGCAGAGAAAGTTTTTCTTTGATGGGTTTTCTCCGTATCGATATGTTTCTCAAATCACATGGCTTGGACCGTGGGTTCAGTTCGGGGTTAGCTATCTTTTTATATTCCAAATATATTCCAACCCGGAAATCGGACTCTGGCTATACCAGGGAAACAATATTTCTTTCATCACATCAGCAATAGCTACACATTGACAACATACGTTCAGCAAAGAGTGTTACTGTAGTGTTATCTCAAATGTCGTGCGTTACTTATCAGAACGAGTGTTCTAATCCTAGAAGCCATTCAAGGATTTTAGTATAGCCGGCTCTAGATCCCTCTTTCCAAGCCTCCTGGCTCCAAGAAAGTACTCCCAAGCACAGTGCCATCGATCCTTGCCCAAAAATCCCTTATCAAGCCAAGCTCGACCTCCAAGCCTCTCCATATATATACCGCTCACCCCAGATATAAGCACATAACCCCCGGTAACATCCACCCACATCCCCAAAAGGCTCCAGGCTAGCATCAACCTTTCAAAAAGTCCATCCCTTCTCTCCAAACACCATCAAATCTCTTATCAAGCCAAGCCCTTCCCGCGCCTCCCAATCCAATCCGTCTGTGCGCCATAATCTATCTCACTGATAAGAACCTCCACCTTTCATGCATCCATCCAACATCGTCCCACTCTCCAATCCCAATACATGCTGCTTATCTTTTTCCCTTGCACATGCTCAGATTATTCATGCACAATCTAGGAAATTTACCCCAGAGTCCAGGTGGATACGTAGCATGTCTGTCATAGTGGGGAGCTCTAGCTAGTTATTGTTAAAATTGACGTCTGTACTTGAGGGCTTAGATCTTGTTTGTCAGGTCTGTCAATAAGTGATGATGTAGTTGATAGATTGTTGTATTTCCCTATCAGGGTTATCACCTGCTTATGAGACATGGAGAATAAATGTCTTGACGGCAATGGCTTGTAATAGATATAACACTATATTTCACACGCAAAGTACACAAATGGTTGAAACGAGGAGTCAAAGAGGGTTTATTGAGATGCAAAGTCTCAATTCTGTATTTGTAGGCTTGTTGGCTCATATGTACAGTATCAAATAAAGCTAGAGATCGCTTCCACCAATCCATATTTCCGTAGTGCAAACACCCCAACCCCAAGTACGTTTTTTAATGCTCACAACTCCGCGCAAGATCCAAATTCATGTCCAAAATATCGTATCGTCTTGTACAACAGCGTGCCCCAAGCCTCAAGCTCACACCTAATACTGAGCACCCAAAACACCCCCTCCATTTCCATTGACAGCCCCATTACTATGCCCATTGCCATTCTCAGCACCATGTAGGCCCCTTTTCTCCTTCTCCTCGTCTTCCACGGCCACCCCATGTCTATCTCCCATAATTCCGGTGTGCGCGTTCTCCGCACTTATCGTCTCGGGATTCTGCCCCGTAATCATATCCGAATGCTCCGGGATCCCATGTCTATGCTCCGGGCTCACATTACTTTCTGTCTTCTCAGGCTCGTCTTTCGCCGGCGTCCATGCCAAATAATCTCTTCTTACCTCCACGTAATCGTATGCAAACTCGCCCAACTGGTCATCGTCCATGCCGAGGAGCTCGGCTTCTTCAGATGCGCGAAGGTGCAGTCCAGGGATATAGTTTATGGCGTAGGCGAGAAGGAGAGACACTACGAAGGAATAACCGATGCAGGCTAGTATGTAGGCTACTTGAATATACAACTGTTTGTAATTGTGATTGATCCAGCCGCCATTTATGATACCGGTGTTAACTCCATCAAGGCCGATGATATAATCTGCGGCAAACAAAGCGTTAAAGATAAGACCGACAATTCCAGCAATGCCGTGCTCAGCTAACACGTCCATGCTGTCGTCAATGCGGATCCAGAATTTGATTTTGGTAGAGTAATTGCAGATGATGCCGGTCACGACACCGAGAATGACGGCAGCCCAGGGGGGAATGAATCCAGATGCGGGGGTTGCAGCCACGAGACCGGAGATACAGCCTGAGCACCAGCCTACCATTGACCTGGAAATTTGTTAGTGGCTTGGGGGAAAATGTGATAGTTGACCAACCATTTGCGTGCAAGTCTCCAATCAAGTAGACACCAAGTAATACTCCCAAACATAGCTGCCAAACACGAATTCCAGCAAGCCATCACGGCTCTCAAATTCGCCCCGAAAGCAGATCCACCGTTGAATCCCAACCATCCAAACCACAGTAATATCGTGCCAAGTGTAATCAGGGAAACATTATGCGGTCTAAAGTTCAGCATCATTTTCTCTTGACGTCTGCCCAATGCCATCGAATATGCTAAAGCGGAAAACCCTGATGCGATCTCGACAGGTCCGCCTCCGGCATAGTCCAGTACTCCGTAATTGAAACCCCACCCGTTAACGTTCCATACCCAGCATGCAATTGGGCAGTATACGATCGTTGCCCAGAAAAATATAAATACCATCATGGGGACGAGTCGACCTCGTTCAGCGATGGCGCCCACTACAATAGCAGCAGTTGTAGCGCAGAATTGTAACTGTGATTATCAGAATGTTGCCCAAGAGACTACCATCAATCTACATACCTGATAAAAAGAATACAAAAGTTCCGGAATCAATGGAGAGCCTGGAGAGGGAGTCCCAAGCGTATTCATTAATCCGAAATGTCTCAAGTTGCCAATAAATCCATTCGTCGCCGAGCTACTGAATGCTAACGAATAGCCCCAGAAATACCATTGAAAAACTGCATAGTTTTAGCAAGCTCGTCTTGTGTAAGAAACAGGCGGGTTTCCTACCGATTATAGAAAATGCCCCCATACAAGCCCATATCATCGATAACGCCGATTTTCTTCGAGCCAAACCAGAATAGAGGAATCCCAGGCCCGGGGGCATCAGTAAGACCATGCATGCTGATACAAGGATATATGCTTGATCTCCCGGGTCGAACCATTGATTGAGATTTATGAGGGCTAGTTTTGAGAATATGGATTAGCAAATGCATTGGCAATTGGCTGTGCTGTTGGTTTATGAAGGAGTGTACTAATTCATAGACCATTCTCAAAACTCATTTATCATATAATATCCCCTTGGTGGTACATCAGGCGAGGAC
>JWJA01005373.1:0-11578 GCA_000812885.1 Lanzia echinophila
TGCTGGAGCAAATTCTTGGCTAAGACTAAGCCGAGCCAATATATGTCACAGTCGTGCCATTTTAGCATTTTGATTAAAATACTACACTTCCATCTTTAATAGGTGCAAATTCTCCGGCTAGATGCGTCAACCGGCACATTTTTTGATGCTGCGCCATCTTACCACAGCTGCAACTTCAATAGGTCCAAATTCCTCGGGGTAAACCGTTGCTCCGTGTGTTACAAGATAGACGTGAAGCACATCGTGCTAGTTATATTCCCTACATCTTTTAAAGACATGGGATTCATCTGAATGCCAAATCAGCGAAGTAGTTGAATTGCTGATCTAGGAATTTGTTTGCAAGCTTCTCATCCTGACAATGGCTGATCCGGGATTCCCTAACCCTTACCCGAGAATGGTACGCCCAGCTCACAGAGAAAAGGAAATGGAGGTTCTCGCTCTGGGCATGTCGAGGACTGGAACAATGTGTTCGTGGTTGCTTGCTGCCATGCAATGTAGCATCGCTAATATCCCATATAGCGCTGTACGTTGCACTCAAAAAGTTGGGCTACAATTGTTACCATATGGCAGAGTGTGGACTCGATACCAAGAACCAATCGATGGTTTACTGGCACGAGGCTATTGATGCGAAATACAACAACAAAGGTCGTAAGTATGTCGGAGAGGATTTCGACAAAATGCTATGGCGATATAATGTAAGCTTTACTCCTCGAATAAGTGGCAGCATCAAAGATACAAATCTCGTAATGAAGTCGACTAATCAAAGATGCTTGAAGGCAGTAACGGATATACCATGCATTCTCTTCGTTGACGAACTTCTTGATGCTTACCCAGACGCCAAAGTCATCATAACAAGTCGAGAGGTTGAGGGGTGGATAGCCTCGGTTGAACATTCCTTTTATCAAATTTTGAGCTGGAAACGCTGGCCTCTTCTTGAATTG
This sequence comes from Lanzia echinophila, assembly GCA_000812885.1. Classification (NCBI taxonomy): domain Eukaryota; kingdom Fungi; phylum Ascomycota; class Leotiomycetes; order Helotiales; family Rutstroemiaceae; genus Lanzia; species Lanzia echinophila. The sequence goes on from JWJA01005373.1 coordinate 942, forward strand.
CTTGACCGAGTAAGAATACTCAAATATTATCACGAACAAAGCTTTGAGAACACGTATTGACTGTGCTGATGGCAGGAACATGTGCACCACTACATTCCCATCTTACGTTCGGCTCTCAATCAGTGGACACCTGGTGGCGATTGGGGCGACCGGTCTAAATTGGCAGCCGGCTATGCCGCTCATTACGAACACGTACGCAAAGCCGTTGCAAAGGTAGACCGAAAGGTGCTCGAATTTCGAGCGCAAGATGGTTGGGAGCCGCTGTGTGAATTCTTAGATAAAGACGTACCCAATGAGCCATATCCACATGTCAACGAAGGAAACTGGGTGGTGGGTTTGCATTATTATATCTTCTGGATCAGGCTTCTTCTCGCCACAATTAGTGTACTGAAGTGGTTGGCGCCTCTTCTCGTTGCTGGATTGGCGTATTTCTGGTTTCTCTGGTGAGACATTTAGGAATGAATCTCCTCAGCAGAGTGCCTAATTATTGACATTTCAATCGATAAGCGCGAGAACAATACAATCTCGAGAGCAACTAGAGGAGGTTAATACATAGTCTGCAATCCCAAGTATTACCACCTCTTGAGTCCTACTCAAGATAAAAAGTGGACACTCCTCTTCTAAAAATTCAACGAAAGATTTTCATGCGGGCATGGCGTGAGAATCTCATGCTTTTAAACTAGTTTATGATCGGCTCCGGCCCTCTAAGCTTCGGCCTCTCTTAGGCTCTTTATCCCTGGCGATCAGGAGCTTTGATCCCTGAGAAAATCCTATTAACCAATCGATAGGCCTAAAGCTTCAGCTCTGATAAAGGGTGGCTCCATGGTGGGGTACTTTTAGACGTCATCTCCTGATGTTTTCAAGACGCATAATGCTCTTCCGTCAATTATACGAAATACAATGGGGAAGAGAAATGGTGACACTTCATAAAGCTCACGATTCTCAAATATCTTTGAATATATTTGATTTCTACTCTTCGTAAGGTTACTTCATTGTGATATATTCGAAAACAATTCTACACACCATGTCTAAAATAATCCTCTCCATCAACGCAGGATCCAGCTCCGTGAAGATATCTATCTACGAAGCATCCAAAGGCCAAAAGACACCCACTCAAATCGCCGAATCCCAAATCGACGGTCTTACATCTCCTCCACCTACATTAAAATATACACGCGGTGAAAAGACCATAACGAAAGACAAAAAGCTCGACGGCAAGATATCTGATCAAAAAGCCGCATTCCAATATATACTCGACCTGTTAATCAACGATTCCGACTTCCCTCAAATATCTAAAGAGTCAGACATAGCAATAGCATCCCATCGTGTCGTACATGGCGGCGATTACGAGGAGTCGAAAATCATAACAAAAGATACATACCACCACCTCGAATCTCTCACCGATCTCGCCCCCTTGCACAATTCCAGCGCCCTCTCTATAATAGACTACTGTATTTCTTCCCTCCCTGGCACGCGCAATATAGCCGTTTTCGACAGCGAATTTCACCAGACGATTCCAGAACACATTCGCACATATCCTATTGACCAAGAAATCGCAAAAAAGAATGGATTGAGAAAATATGGGTTCCATGGCATTAGTTATGCGTTTATTACAAGGAGTGTAGCCGAGTTTCTGGGAAAGAAAGAAGAAGATACGAGTATTATTGCGTTGCATTTGGGCAGTGGTGCTAGTGCGTGTGCGGTCAAGAAGGGAAAGAGTTGGGATACAAGTATGGGTTTGACGCCGCTGGCTGGGCTACCGGGGGCCACCAGGAGTGGAAGTTTGGATCCTAGGTATGCATACCATTTTCGGATCATTACCTTGGGTAGCAAGATCGGGGAAATTAGAAGCTAACAATGTAATACAGTTTAGTATTTCACTACGCAACCAACGTCGGCAAACTCTCTCCCTCCTCCACCTCCAGCCTGCACATATCCCGCGCAGAAGAAATCCTCAACAAAGAATCCGGCTGGAAATCCATTACTGGCACAACGAACTTCGGCACTATTTCTGCATCCATCGACTCAGATCCAAAAATGAAGCTCGCATTTGATATCTTCGTCGATCGGATTATTGGGTACATAGGAAGCTACTATGTGAGTTTACACGGAGAAGTAGATGCGTTGGTGTTTGCGGGTGGTATTGGTGAGAAGAGTGATCTGCTAAGAAGGAAAGTTGTTGAGGATGTGAGCTGCTTGGGGTTTGAGATTGATGAGGAGAAGAATGGGAAGAGTATTAAGGAGGTGGTGCAGGATATTGGAAAGGAGGGTGCAAAGCATCGCACTTTGGTTTGTACAACTGATGAGCAGTTTGAGATGGCGAGACATTGTGTTGTTGGTGAGGGACTTTTTGATTAATTGACAATTTATAGAGATTATCTTATTACATAGAATTATTTTAATATTCATCGTATCTTCCATCTCATAAGTTCTAAATCGCCAATTCCTCCCTCATCGAAGCTCAGCTTCACTATCCACCTTAGCCAAGGGGTTAGCCGTGGTTCTTTCTTATGCACTGATATGTTTGTGCAGAAAACGCTATTTGACATCTGATCGTAGAAGTAGTCCAACCCCACGAGCTGAGACTGACGAGAGTGTTGGCATGGCTTTCCATATAGCAAAAAGGCTAATCTCCAGATGTATTACATTCTAGACTGGTATTCGCTAAGTAAGAGGGCTGCTGCTGTTGGCTTATCAATGAACGCTGCTTCTTTTGCTAAAGGTTGTCATCATCTTCAAGAGCCACATATGCCGTAAACTGAAAAATACCTAACTCTGTAACTCGTAAGTCGCCCAGTAATGGTATGGCATGGCATGATATCTAAGTCCGTCGAGATTCATCTGGTGATCCCGTTTTGAACATGAGGTAAGCGTTTGATATCAACCAATCAGCTCAGGCTGACCAAATTGACTAAGTTGACCAAACTGACCATGTCAACCAGACTAGCCTTGATCTCTACATATCCTATGTCGTTCGTGATAGTGATATCCAGGTAATTTCTCCATGACTGAGTATCCTTAAATATCATCTATATCACGGTATAGCTGTTACTGAGAAGCATAGCCTCATTATCGAAAAATGCATATGGAAACTCGACTTGGATGAGTGCAAATCGCTGCATGAGAGTAGCTGAGCAAGCACGCTGAACTTGGCTTTAATATCAGTGAGGCTGTTGGCTGCAGAATCCACAAAGATGGGATAATGCTCAAAGTCAAACTCTGCGGTTGGCAGAGCGAGCAGAAAGTAGCTTGACTGTTCTGCGCGAAACACTGTCAGCAGAGTACTCCTTTTGCGCAAAAAAGTACTGGCAAAGCGATTATAGTGCCCCCAGTCTCTTTCTTGATTAGATCAACGTCGACGCAGTAGCTTTCTTTATGTTTCTTAGCAAGTGTTGGAAGCTCTTTGCCTTGGAAAGTTTCCGATCCGATGGGATGTAAGTACGTCGCAGAGTTGACTAACATGCACTTTTTCGGTTGTTGAGATCGCATTCGACGCTTATATCCAAGTATTTGAAACTCCTTCCCACCGCTACTCTTGCCCAAGGATTGTTGAAGTTCTTCATCGACATTTGATGAACAATGCTTTCTCTGGAATTCATACACTTTCCCTATGCAAAAGCGCTGAATATATTTGTATCTCATGCGCTTTCTATCTGAGATGAAATCCCACTCGCAGAATATCTTCTAGTTAGTTGTCGTCAGAAATGTGCTGTACTGACGGCAGGCATTATCATGAAAATACACAAAACTACCATATCACTCTTGTCATCGCTTAACGCTCAAAAGTTATGAGAAGGAAGTGAGAGGGCTAGATATTATAATATTTATAGAAGCTATGGAATGTTAGTTAAACCAAGAGAAATAGATGTAGAAGAAGAAAAATCTACGTAAGAGTTTACGGGCAAAAGAAAAGTAGTAAAAAAAGGCAAATAGAGATCAACAAGATTCGAAAACGAGCAGTGAAGGAAGTAAGTAATTGAAAGTTACATGAACAAGCAAAGAAAGTATTCAAACAACTCCAAGAACCAAAACTCGTTTACACTACGCGCTAGTACAGCGACCCCACAAAAAAGAAATCAAAGGGGAGAGAAAAACAAATGGGCCGCCTTCCCTTTCCCCCCACAAAAAGTATATCCTTAAAAAAAGGATCAAAAAAATCCGCAAAAAATAGCAAAACTATATGGTGATAGGCGCATATAGAAACCCCGCGACGGGATTTTTTCTATTACGAGAAACCAACCTATCCGAGGGTGATTTCTCCCGAAAACTTTACTATATGGTGATAGGCGCATATAGAAAGAAACATCGAGGTTTTTTCTGTTACGAGAGACTAACCAACTCGGCCATTCGACCAAAGTTTGTTGGGTAGGGTAGTCTCTCTCGGTGATGATTGTTTGTCTTAATTTGATATATATGGGATTAATGATAAGTGGGTGTGGCCAATGGGAGGGGCGATGTGTGATAAGGTTGGTGAGGGGGATGGTTTGGGACGATAACTACTAGTATGCTCTTGGTGGAATTTGAAAATTGTCGAATACTAGTACTAGTAGGTAAGTTTAGTTGGATTGTGGCGAGGTGAAGACTTACTCGATGGAAACCTATCTTTTTTCTTTTGACCTCCTCTCAACTGGCTTAGTTGACTGAAATCTGGTAAATGAGGATACGATTTATTTTGTTACATCACCTACAGACTTTTCTCCAGCAGCTTGCCAGTTAAATTACTGCTCAACGCCCCCAATTTGAATACCCAGAGATATATCTGATGGATTGCAAGTACCTCAACCTACCCCATTATGAAAGTTCATACTCAGTTGAAATCCCATATTCAGAAATTCACGCAGATCAAACACATTAATACTCATAACAGAGAACATGTGTGGCAAGAATCATTCTTAATTCCTCTTGATTAGAGTAATAAAAGCAATACCAGCCGCATCCCGTCAACCACCAACCAACCATTTTCAGAATAAAGTTCGACTCATGAAGTCCCTCCACTCATATCCTAAGAAACGCAATGATCCGCCAAACCCCATCCCTCAGCAAGCCTATGCTCACTATTCAGTCTTCACAGCTTCAACCTCCTTCAAAGAACCCTCAAACTCAACACGATAAACCCCCGCCAATCTGCGATCAATTACCGATCCCGGTCTAACCTTATACTCCTCCACGCCCTCATCACCCAGCGACTCCCACTCCTCCTCCACAATATAAGACATAGTCCACTTCTTAAATCTCAAGCCATAAACCCCCGCCGCCAATTTCATCTGCGCGAAATCGGATTTGGTATCAATGAGCATGTTGATATGGAGAGTACGCAGCTTGAAGGTATCGAGGATGGCGAACAATTTCTTCATTTGCGAAATGCGGTTGCGAGAGAGGCCGCGGGGTTGGTAGGAGGGATGTTGGGCGCGCAGGTTGATGATGACTTCTGTGGTGTGGGGTGCGTGGCGGGGGAGAATGCTGTTCATGGTTTTGATGTTGGTGGGTTCCCACTTGAAGATTGAGATTTTAGTGACTGGTCATCTAGAATGGGTTGAGAGATGGATGGTGTTGTATGAATGATACACATAGGGCTTGGAAGTGGAAAAGCAAAATTGAAAATACTCACATTACCATCCCTACCCTTGCGGATGAAATCAAGATCAATGGTCAATTCCTGGCGACCGTAGACCTCATTAAGAGCCAAATCTTTATGCGGCGGAATATCTTTAAGATTTTGGGCCAGTTGTTCCAATGCGGCTTTAGCAGCTTGTTGGGCCTCCAACTGGGCAGTTTCGGCTTTTTTCTTAGACTCTTCTTCCTTCTTCATCGCCATCTGTCTTGCCACTGGAATGTATGGCACCCTAACGACTCGACCATTTACCATCTTCATTGAAGTGGGTTGGTTTCCTCCCATTTTGAAGTTGTGTTTGGAGAAAGTTGAGGTAAGAAAGTGTTTTGATAAAGTATTGCTTGAAGTGTTGTAAGAAGACTTGATGCTTTGTGTTGAATTTGCTTATGGAAAGAAGATGTTGAGTATGAAAAAAGGGTTTGGAGAATCTGGGAGCGAGAGAAGCATTTTATTCTACCTGTATACGGCAATTTTGGGAAGATGTTCTTAGTGCCAAATCTGCTTGGGAGACGTACTCTGCACGGCAATAGTATGAGGCCATACTACTACCGTACAAATCACCAAGTATGTGTGAGATGTACAGTAAAACACCCATATTAAGGCTTTCCTGTATGGTTTGTAAGTTTATAAGACTGGTAAATTAATATACGCCATATATAATGAATAAAACCCATTCACTTTACAAACTGTAACCGGATAAAAATATGACATATTGTATAGTTTTGGATGAAAAGATCGATCCTATTCACTGTACAAATGCAACCACTGAAAGGGTCAGGACTCTATCCGTCCACCCCTCATCCTCCACCTGCCCGCCCACCCGAGAAATCTCTAGCTCGTACTGTGTGGTTCTAGCAAGAAATCACTGTATTCTAGCACCGAAAAACTCATTGTATATGAATGCGATTGATGTTAGCCACAGGTAGTTCCTTGTATAGAGCGTTGTAATAGAATGGTCCTGATATCATAAATCATTAGGGATTGTGTGGCGTATGAGCTACTGCTCTTGCCCACCAGAAACGGCTGCCTTAATCAACCCAGAAGGCACCTTGGCCCATCCATCACCTAGACTCATCCTCGTGCTCCTAAGTCGAGTGCAGTTTGCACTTTGGTGTTGGTAATGAATGTTGGTTCAAGTAACAGGAAAAGGCAGGCACCAAGCACAAACATACATTAGAAATCTGTTCTTCATATTCAAAATAATCGCTCAAAATGATATGATGCCGAGTATAAGTACTATGCTCCAATAAATCGCTCAATATGCATTTACAAACGCTCCGCTATGCCAAAACAGCGCTTTTATATAAAACAAGATCGTCGTCAAATTGTAACCAGATCATTGCCCTCCACATAATACCACATCAATCGTCCCGATATTCTCACCCGGGTGACGCATACTAGCCGACTTCAGCCAATGAAGACCGGCATTCTACTCCCCTTTAGATCTGAAGGAACTCCACACCTATCATCCTTGTTCCAATCATGGAGCAAGAACCACAGCAACATTCGGTAGATAAGAGTCAACCAAATTATGTTTCTCTCTTCCACTTCTGATTTATTTTCATGCTTGCAGACGGCTTTACGAATTACTTGGAAGTAATTATCCAACAGAGGTTCTTCCTTATGGGCAGAAAGAATTGAATTCAATGGAGAGTTTGGAACATTGAGGGCCCTAGTGACTTCGTCTAGATGCGATTTCAGCACGTCTAGAACCTTCTTTTGCTTGGTATATGTCTTGAGGAAGGCGGTCCTTTTATCGAGAGCATTATGAATAGCTTCCCGAGCCTCAATGTCAAGGGCAGTCTCATCGGTCAAGTTGAATGACATGAGGAATTTCCATTCCTCGATGATTACAGCTATCGGATGTTTATCGAGGTGCTGTTCGTTAAACCCTTCTTCTTCTGAGAGCTTAACAAGTTTGGCTTGGAAAACTCTCATAAGTTCAGTGATCTTCCATGCATTCCTTGTGCCAACCTTCTTCGGCCAAGGGTCCTGAGTTGGGTTTGGAATCATTCTGAAGTTACTGCCCCGCTGCCGAAACACCTTAGCAAGCATGCCAATGAGTTCAAAAGAAACTACCAAAGTGGTTAAAAATACTGTACGAGAGATTTGAAACAGTTACCACTAACCTGAAAATATATGTTTGTGGTCCTTTTCGTATCTCTTTATCACATCGTGTGTGCAACCAAGCGATTCCAATGTCGAAGCCACATCGTTTTGACTTCCGAATTGCAATATTATACCCTGAGACTCTGGGTCACTTTCGAGATATGCGTTGTCGTCAAATATATTTGGAACAGTACCAAAGCTCAATTCCTTTATGACATCCTCCGACGGAATGATCCTGTTCTCTTTGAATGATGATCTACCTGTGATGGCAAATCCAATCATAACACCCAACCCATGAACCATGGTCGAAGTCACGATAAACCCGTTACCCTCCGCTCGAAGGTTCCAGTTTGTCTGATCAAAAGTTTTCCAGTACATCCCCAACATGGCCGTCATTTCCACAAGATGGCATATAGCAGTAGTTGCATATGGCCTAGTTATGCTGGCTGGGACAAAGTCCCAAGATCTCTTTTTGGCCTGTAGACCAACAGCAACGCCGTAGGTCGGAGGTTCGATGTATTTTGGAGCTTCTATGCGGGTTTTAAGGTCCCACTCCCTCGAATCTCGCTCTTGTGTTTGCAGACACGAAAGGAGTGTAACCCAAGATGCCTTTTCATCGTCTGCCGTTCGCACTCGTTGACCCGCTACTTTGTCCTGCTCTTTTTGCTCAGCAGGTTCTAAAACCTTCGTACTCTGGTATGAATCCCGGCTCCCGTCTATATAATGGATTGGTTTATCGAGCGGACCTCTCTTATTGGTCGGTGGAGCTAGGAATATAACGGGTGTCTCAAAAACCACCTCGAATCGAAACTCGTTCCATCGAATCCTCCTATGTGTCTCGTCGGCCCATTTTCCCATCACCGAATCTGCACAACGTCGATAACCCTCAGCACTCGAGAAATATTGCTGCAGAACCTGAACGACCGTTGTAAACAGTGCTACCAGTGAAATAACGAGAGCTGCGAGTGCAATAACATTTTGATTAACAGCATCGAGTGGAGACATAATGAGGTTGGGAGAAGAGGGGAATATGCGAGAGGGACATGAATATAGAGTCTGAGAACCTATATGTAAATTAAAATATACATTAGGTAGGTATGTAGTAGCTAAAGTAGAAGACAGTGTAGTTTGAGAGATGTTGAAGATAATATTTATCCCTACTCACTTCCTGCCCCCAAATCTTCAGCCTCACCTTATTAGTTTCCCTGTCAGACTATGGATGTAGTGGGTGGTACATCACCCTGGTCACTGCATATAATATACATGGTCCATACAAAGGTTTTGATTTTTTAAACGCTGAGCAGTTAAAAGTTGTTTGTGAGCGGAGTGCAAATTATTTTGAATGAGTTCAAGGTTGAGATGAATTAGCTATGTAGAAAAGGTGTATTGATTGATTGAATGGATAGGTAGGAAAGAATAAATAAGATATTTTCGTCTGATAACAATTGATAGAACTAACTTTAAGCTCTAGCTACTGGGTACTCCCACACCGAGCTCCATCACGCACGTAAATTAGGCACCTACCATGGCCCTTATAAGGGTCCAAACATGAAAATCACCCAGATCGAACGATTAATTTACAAGCTGTATCCTTTCTGACAGTTTCATGAAATAGGAAGTGTTTTATGAACTGTTGAAGGATTTTCCCATTCCTACCCAATTATTTTACTCCACAAAAAGCTTATTTTGTTGATTTTCGGTTCGACCGAGTTCTATTTCTAGAAAATGTATGTGGCTGAGTGCTTTGAAGGCTCAGTAAATAATACTTCTACAACAGTTCCTTGGACATGTATGGAGCCGCCGGCGGCCTCCTACCCAAAAATGAAACCTATGTGGCTGAAGTGCTTCAAAGGCTCAGTAAATAAGACTTCTACAACAATTCCTTGGACATGTATGGCGCCGCCGGCGGCCTTCCTAGCCAAAAAAGTGAAACCAATATGGTAGGTACATAGCTTTTCTACGAGCTATGATTTGGAAGCATAAAAATGCCCAACCGCCCTGTGTAATGAGCCACGACCGCGGACTGCGCATGATCTAGACTCATTCTTTTATTGGCCATGGTTGATGTATGCCAGACGAAAACTTTCTAGTATGATGATTGTGGAGTCACTTTCATCCATCCGTCATAATGAAGACTTCAGGAAGGAAAATGCGTCCCAAGTTACGGCCTTGTGTATTTCTTCCATCATTGTGCAAGAGTAGCTAAATATATAATGTAGCCCCAAGGTTAGTTACAACATAGATTCCAATCATGTCCATCATACCTTGAACACCTTTTTCGGGTTTAGAAGATAAAAACCCAAATCAAAACATACCCGTTGGTTTAACTTTTCTATTTCACCCCTACATCCCCCCTCGAGTACATCTTTCGGCTGGGTTGGCAACCCAAGTCATAGTTACTGTTGGTATCACCTTGAGGATGATGTTTTGTATGCTATATCAATAGGGTTGTGGTTCAAGTAGTTGTATTATTGATGTAGAAGTAAGAGATTGCTCGCGAAGGAACCCTCTTATATGAGGATATACTTAATACGATAACATGGTACTAGCCTCAACGTACGTCTAGTACGGCCTTATCCTGACAATCAAAAGGTCGAAACTACAAGGCATTGACATCCTTAAATACTTTGCTGGCGACAACCCTCGCAAATATGAAGTACGAGATGACGACTAACCTAGCAATTGAAAAACGAGAAAGAGACCCGAATTGACGATACAACACGGGCAACAGAAAATTCCGCCAAAAAGTAAACTGGAGAGGCAGCTGGATGACAATAGGTTCAAACGGCTGCAAGATCAAGCAAGGGGGATCCTGCACCCGTATCGTATAAGCTTACGACAGACCCGGTAGATAAGAGTGGGAAAGCGTTCGGCAAAGCATCCGATTCGAGAGTTATATCTAAAGAGTCAGACATAG
>JWJA01005374.1:0-11269 GCA_000812885.1 Lanzia echinophila
CCCTCCTTTGAAGACCAGAGTCTAATGCCTTCCTCTTTGTTGACAACATTTCGAATTTTTGGGGGATTGTGAATTTCTGTCGTATCTATGAAAGCTCCATGAAGTTTAATATGGGGAATTTATTTTTTGACAGGGAAAATGTGAAGGCGGTGGGTGTCGGAAGAAAGAAAGGCCGATCACCGATAGTCACTTTTTGAGACCAATATTTTCCTGAAACTGAGTCGGAAGTCCTCGACAACTTTCCTTGCTTTCAGCCTTGCGATTGCAACTGGCAGTCAATTCTTTTAGACGGATGTTTGGTTCATACTCCTCTTGTATTACCACAATCACCAAGCATCCACGCTTCCCATTGGCACGTCAATTCTCAGTCACGTATCATGTGTTGAAGCATAAACCTAGAGATCGACCCGTTGCAAGGCAGAAACCGGGCAAACGCATAGAAGTCAAACACCCAGTAGCGCCAGGAGTCACCCACGCAAGAGAGGTGGAACAAACAGAAGTCAAACAATCGCCTTTCCATATAAAACTTGGAGATCCCCTAACTTTCTCGAACGAATACCGTCAAAAGACCTCGAATGAGACAATAAGCCCAATCAGCGCCGAGAACTTCTATCTAAAATCCAAATCATCTTCCTCCTACATCAACACTAACAAAACTCTCACCGTTCAACGAAAGCCTGTGCCAGGAAGTAAATCCAAGAGAAATACCTCCAACATGCCACCCTACAGAGAGAAAAAAGTACAACCCTCCCGAGCCTCAGGCGGGGTCCCTAATCCCACCGCCGACTACATCTCCTGCAGTACCGAATCCCCCCGCCCCGTATCCTGCCCACGCCATCTCCTCGTCGTAATCGATCTGAATGGCACTCTCCTCTACCGGCCCAACCGCAAGCAACCCACCAAATTTACCGCTCGCCCTCACTCGGAAAAGTTCCTCCAATATTGCGTCGATACATTCACCGTCGTAATTTGGTCATCGGCGCGCCAAGAAAATGTCGAGCCCATGTGCAAAACCATCCTAACCCACGGTTTACGCGAGAAAGTCGTCGCAATCTGGGGACGCGAAACATTCAATCTTTCGGCTTCCGATTTCACCCAGCGTGTGCAGTGCTATAAACGTCTTACGAAGCTATGGACTGATCCTCGAATTGCGGCTTCGCATCCGGATATGGCACAGGGAGGACGTTGGGATCAGACAAATACGGTCTTGATTGATGATTCTTCGGAGAAGGCGAGAAGTGAACCTTACAATCTGATAGAGATACCCGAGTTCTCTGGAGATAGTAAGGAGGTTGGGGATATATTGCCGCAAGTTCATGACTACTTGAACTTCCTGAGCATGCATGAGAATGTCAGTTCCATCATCCGTGCCCAGCCATTTGCCGCCCAGCCCGGTAATCCAGATCATCCTGTTGGCTTGGATTTGCCAGTACGCTCAACAGTGCCGAACTTGCCATTGGTACCCTCAAACAACTTGCCAATTTACTCAGGTATGCCTGCTCCTGGAACAAGTCAACAAGGGCCTCCGGGTACAAGTCTGCCATGGACTCGAAGTGCAAATCAGCAAGGGCCTCCGGGTACAAGTCTGAAATGGACTCGAAGTACAAACCAGCAAGGGCCTCCGGGTACAAGTCTGAAATGGACTCGAAGTACAAACCAGCAATGGCCTGTTACAAATCAACCATGGTCTCAAGGTACTACCGGAAGATGATTTGGTGAGTTCTCAAACATCAATGGTGTAACTTGACTGTTAACACTTCATAGCAGGCGAATGACAATATTACAACCGCTTTTTAAATAGTTTCTCCTTACTTCTTTGTGATACCCCTTTTTACATACATACGGAAGCTGGCTTGAATAGCATGATTTAGCAGCACGAGATGATTTGGATGGATTTTCACACATTCAAGAGTAATACAGTAGCATGGTAGATAGCTAAGATTTCATTGCTTCACAAAGGTCTAAGCTAAACATACCAATATCGAATTTCATTGATTCGTATTTATTGTTCCTCCCACATGTTCATGAGTGTTCATTACACGTTATTTCCCCATCGCTAAAATCATTGTAAAAAAGATATGGATGATCTACTTGAAGACCTTTCCATCAGCCCATGGGTATTCCTTGCCTTCGACAACGAGTGGCTTCTCCCATGTCCATTGCTCCTCAACGAACTCCTTGTCCTCTGGCTTGCTGGCATCGAGCTTGGTGAACTCGTAGCTCTCGTAATCAGGGGCGACATCAAAAGCTGGAAGAGCCTCTTGACCACGGATGACGAAAGCACCCTTGATGATGGAGTCATTGCTTTGGCCGTAAACAGAAGCACAACCGAAGATGTACTTGCGGGAACCCTCAAGACGAGCGAAGAAACCGCCAATCAAGTTGGAGGTCATGAAAACTTGGGTAAGTTCATCGTTGTACTTGTAGTCGACTTTCCATAGAGAGTACTCCTCGGCATTGTAGTTCTCCCAGAACCATTTAAGAGCATCTGGGGTTTCGCTGTTGGAGTATTGACGCTTCCACTCATCGAGAGGGAGGGTGGCTTTTGGCAGAGCCTCAAGAGGATGCTTTGCCTTTGGTGCTTCTGCGACTGGCTCTTCATCCTCCTCCTCAACCTCCTTCTTGGCGGCCTTTGGCTTAGGGGCCTCCTTCTTAGCCTCCTTCTTGGGTGCGTCGGCCTTCTTTGGTGCTTGGTTCTTGAGGACTGGCTCGTCGATCAAAGCAAGTGGGTCAACAACAGCGGAGTAGATTGGCTGGTTGTAGACGGTCTCATACCAACGAGTGGTGTTTGGGTTCTCAGAGCGCCACTTCTTGTCGAAGAAGAATTGGAAACCACGAGAGATGATACCGGCAGCGAACAAATCAGCGAGAGTGATACGCTCACCAGCGAGGTAGGTGTTGTGCAAAAGGTGCGACTCGATAACCTCGACACACTTGGCAGTGGCCTTGATAGCGTCATCGACGTTCTTCTTGTTGTATGGGTCTCTGCCCAAGAGTGGGCGGAACCAACCACCGAGAGATGGGAGGACCTCAGAGTTGAAGAAAGACATCCACTTCAAGATAGTGGCATAGTCTTGCTTGGTCTTACCGAGAAGAGTGGTCTTCTCATTCTGGGAAGTAACTGTAGATTTGTTAGTTGTCGGTCTTGTACCAAAACAAACAGATTGAAAAAGTTTTCAATTGAAAGTGTTCAGAGTCTAATTAATAAATAAAAAATCCACATGAATGATTAAGACAGGGATAACTGTTGACAATTTTTTTCATCATAACACAGAAAGTATATATTGTTGTGGGTGTTGTGCAAGAAGGATATGAGTCAAATGGATTGTAAACATACTGTAGATTGCAATGGCAATAGCCTCGTGGAGGACAAAGCCATCTGCAGCAGCGACGAAGGTTGGGACCTTGCCGAGCTTGTTGAGTGCCAAGTACTCAGCAGAGACACCCTTTGCAGGCTCGGTCTCGACGATGTCAAGCTCGATGTTGTTGGCCTTTGCAACTGCGCGGATGGCAGTAGAGCGGGGGTTGCCCTGGCGGAAAATTTATTGTCAGTCGAGATTTTACACAGTAAAAGCTTTTGCAGGTTCTCATGATGAAGAGAGTAATGATTGTAACTTACCGGATATGTGTAGAGAGTTCCGAAAGCCATCTTTATGATATTTTTCAAAGTTGGTTTGTAGGAATGAAGTTTTCGTGGGATGTTTTCTTTGAGCAATGACTGTTTCGAAAATTTACAAGTGGGCGGCGGGGCAAATTAATCTAACCCATAATAGCCTAGCTCGCCGCATCACATGATACTCGAAAATCGAGATGTACGGCCAAAAGTTCATCCTGGTTCAAATTGGGATAATAACGTCCGAATTTGTCCACAACTGCGTCTCGTCTTCAAAATGAAAGCATCGCGGCTTTCCAGTGGCTTGAGGGAAGGCCTTAGATGTGCCTACTCCAGTAAACCAGTTATTTCCCCATCCATATTTCGACAACGAGTCCCCGTTTCTGCGACCTCGAAACCATTTTCAACTTCATCACAAACCCGAGCAGGCATTGCGGCTTCCGAAATCCAATTTAAAAACGAGGAGGGGGGAGAAGAGCAAGAAGAACCACTGTTCAACGCGCGTCTCATACCGGATTCCCCCTCATACTTTACAGCCCAACCAAACTTTACAGACGATCTCCTCGCCGTACAAGAGCTATTACGGAAATATAGTTCACTTCCTACACTAGAGCCAGGAAAGGCGCCGCGTGTAGCATGGAGGTCAATTGCGGAATATAGGACTATTTGTGGAGAAAATATCAAGCCTTCCAGATTTCACAAGATTACCGAGGCTCTTCACCGACTCAACCACATCCATCCATCTATGATGCCACCCGCCGTCAGAGATGCATTGACTGCATACAAGCGCGATATCAACCCACACGAGAACGTCGCGAAGCCTATACCAATTGATCAATATGGGAGGGCATTAGGGGTAGGGAGGAGGAAAACGTCAACAGCGAGAGCATGGCTTGTGGAAGGTACGGGCGAGGTGCTTGTTAATGGCAAGACGCTCGCGGAAGCATTTGGACGGATCCATGATAGGGAAAGCGCTATTTGGGCATTGAAGGCTACGGATAGGATTGACAAGTACAACATGTGGGCACTCGTTAGCGGTGGTGGAACGACAGGGCAGGCAGAAGCTTTGACCTTGGCGGTGGGGAAAGCATTACTTTCACATGAGCCGGCTTTGAAGCCAGCGCTACGACGAGGTAAGTTTTATATCAAGTTCTCTTTCTACTTTTCATTGTCTGTCCGACAAAGGGCATCGCAGATTTGAGGTACAAACACTAACAATTCTTGCAGCTGGATGTATGACTCGTGATCCAAGGAAAGTCGAAAGAAAGAAGCCAGGTCATGTCAAGGCCAGAAAGATGCCCACTTGGGTCAAGAGATAGTTCTGTATGTATTTTATTGTATCAATACATATTTTACATGGTACCTTCGAAGCTTCCAGCACAGAAACATGAATGCTGATCCAAAGTCCATCCTTAATATCTATCTTATTGAAACTCGTGGCTATGTACATTTTGCGCAGAGCAAGGAAGCGATTTCGATGAAACAATACAACGCACGACATAGAATACTGGCTGGCTGGCAAGTGCATCCTCCTTATCGAAAATATTTCCACCCATGCCAGGCAGCTGGAATGCTGAGCAATAGATATTGTTTCTATCTATCTGAGACTTTAGAGTTGGCAAAACCAATATTTACTCTTATCTGAATATCTTCCGAGTAAGATGTCAACATATACCCATGCATATATGTCAGCTCAACTTTCAATTATATTCATCCATCCATCATCTATTTTTACTTACACACACCACCACACCACACCACAACTAAAAACGATACGCTTTCACCAAAAAAAGACAGTAACATGTTTCAACCCCATCAATGCCTCCAATGTTTTGCATTTACCCAGAATCTCATTCCTTCTTTCCCTCTCAAGATCAACATCTCTGTTGCCTAATTAGCAATTCTCAGCCCCCAAACCATCCCCATGTACCACTTCCCTACTTACACATACACCCACGACCAATAAGCGGCGCACCCCTGCCCAATCCACAATCCCTAATACAACCTCACCTCACCTCACCTCACTGCAACCAAAAAACCCAACACCATACAATACAAAACAAATTCCTTCCCGAAGCCATACCTCGGATGCTATTTACCATTATATAACCTACCAATATCTAACCAACCATGCCAAATACCAATACCACAATAACAAAACCCCCAGAAATATATATCCAACGCAATGCTAACACCAATCCTTCCCACATTCTATCCCCTAAACCTTAAGCTATGATCCGCCACCACCACAACCCATCCCATCCATTCCATCCCGCCCCAAGACCACGGCCCTGGAACTTCAATCCAATGCTTACAGTCTCACACCCAAGCAAAACATAGCATAATCCCTCCTTCCCTCCCAAATACGACCCAAATACGAGCACAATCCCAACCATTATCATACTACCTAATGCCCTCTAGCGCGATTAAATAATCACTTCCTTCCCTAACCTACCCAGTCAATCCAAACGAAAGGAAAGCAAATCCAATAAAGAATCCCATACTTCTTCCACACCAATATGTAGCCTCACTTATACCCCATGCTTCCCATTCTATTCCATTCCATGCCGTCAGCAGCAGCAATAGCGGTTGGCTGCATTACATTAACCTTACTTTACCTTAATTTACCTTCATCAACTTCCAACCAAAACCAAACCAAACCAAACCAAATCCAAGTCCCTCCTCCCAAAAAAAAAAGAACCCAGCTTCGCCTAGCCTAAACAAAAAACTAACCCCACGCACACAATACCATACCATACAACACCAACGCCCTATCCGAACCCGAAGCCGTGTTTCCTCGTTCGTTCTTCGTTTACGGTATATATGGTTCCGGCTATATCCGCCATTCTATGCTATGCATCTATCTTCTATTGTAGCTTAGGAAATATAAATTTGGTGTTTTATATTTAAAATCATGGTTTCCTATTCTTGATTTTTATGCTGGCTTGCTTAATCTGGATATGCATTTTCTTTTATTTATGATTGGATTTTAACATACATATATACATGCATATATAACTATCTATAGCAGGCAAACCCGTCCATCCATCCATGCCCTAACCCTATTCGCATCCCCATCCCCATCCCCATCCACATGCACAACCCAAATCCCGCATCTCAACCTTAGCCCCCACGCTTATCACATCACATCAAAAATCTTCAACGCCTCCAATTGTAAACGGCATACCCAATCCAGCAGAAAAGAAAAGAAAAGTCCCCCAAGGGCTCAATCCCTTCCCTCCAAATCATCCCAATCCAGAAATCTTTAACGAACATGACGCCTCATCATGCACAGGTAAAACTATTGCCCACCTATAACATAACCTAGCCTGATATAACATAACATAGAATCCCAAGCAGGCAAACAAAGAAATAAGCATGTCATAACTTAAACCCAATCCAAATTCGGTTCACTCATAAAACGGGGAGCTGCATCCCAGGATGTTTCGGCTTTGGGGTAGGTAGGCTACAGTAAAACCAATAATATTTGTTGTTATTCATGTACAACACAAACGCCCGATAGCCGATAGGTTGATTGATATATCAAAATATCCTGCTTTCTTCGATCTTCATATACTAAACCCCCTTTTCGAATATTCTAACTAAATCGCATTTTAGTTAAAAATAATTTGGACATTTTTTAAGCCCTTATTTCATTGTCCCGAATCTTATTGGGGGAAAACACACATAATAGAGTTATTGCCAGGCGATGGACTCTTTCATTGATCTACTAGTATGTACCTTGTGTAGTATAAGTAGCAATATGTACTCTCAACCTCATCCTCAAACGCTGCTCTGTTGCCACCCGCTTCCCCTCCCCCCCGCATCGTACCGATATAGCATAGCTTTCACTCTCCATTCGGTCAAGAGCATACACCCATGCCCATTTCACACACCAATAGCCAGGACCTAGAAGTCCATTGATTCGTCCCCTCAACATGCTACCACCATGAACGATATAAAAACGAAAGGCAAAATCCAAATCGCATTCTCATCTCGTAGTGCCATAGCCTGAATGAATCATCATATCGTTTTCCCATCCATCTATCCATCCAGCCCAAATCCACACACCCACACACCTACTCATCCATCCATTTCATTCATTTCCCATCCAATCATCCCGAACCTTTCATACAAACATAGAAACATAGCATCGTGAAATGCCCGCCATTCCTTTCATAGTATGCATGCAAATATCCGCCAACACCTTATAGTTTCCCATGTCCAGCATAAACAAAGATCAGATCCCCGCCCAAACAATAGTAGACCAGAAGTAGGTAGAATCTCGAGTATTGGAAAATAGAGCAGAGAAGTGAAGAAAATTCCGAGGATATTTGGAAGAAAAAAAGTCTCGGGTAAGAAAAAAAAACCAAGTAAATGAAGAAAAATCGCTAAAAACGAACCCATCAAATCTTATGCTTTACATGGTGGTATATTAAGACACTTTTCAAAACAGAAACAAAACAATGACAACAGTTTAGGGTGGTGCTCGGCCGGTACCTGGATTTGTAGTTGATGATTCGCCTTCAACACCTTGGATGGATTCTTGGGTTTGCAAACAACTGAGGAGGACTGTTTAATGATTGGTTAGATGACGCTGCAGATATGCAATGCAGGGGGGCGTTCTTGGCAGACTCACTATCCATAATTTCTTCTTCTGCAACCCCATATTGGTAATCTACCAAGCCATATTTCTCAACCACGTCGCACAATCGCGTTAAATTGTTGGCCATCTTGTCAATGAACTTTTGTGTCATAAGTGTTTGCGGAGGTTGTATGCGCTGTCCCGACTCAAGCATGTCCTTTTGTGCTGTGAATATGCCTTTCCACGCTGCGTTGAACTCGTTCCAAAGTCGGACTCTGTCGGCATGGAGGGTAACTTCGTCTACAGTCAAGCCTTCATCAGAAACCATTAGTCGTTAAGATCGAACAGAAGAAAATTGAAAACCCACCTAAATCTTGTACATGACCAAGTAACCACTCGGAAACTTCCAGTAAAGACTGACTTGCCTCTCCCAATCGGCCATCTATAATATTTTTAAAGATCTGCTTAAGAGCCGCTTGGTACGTTGAGTATGCCTCTTCCATCCCTCCCCCTTGTGCCTGAAGGTTCCCGGCTTCCATAAGATCTGGTGCTGGTTGAGACATTCCACCTAATGCGATATTCGAAGGATATGCTTGTTGAAGCAATGAAGCGCGATCGCTTGGACTTTGTTGATGATGTTGATAGACTGTAGATGAGCTTGAAGAAGCATGGTGTTGAAGTCCCGGGGGTGCGGGCGTACTAGTTGGCTCATTTGGGAAATAAGGTGCTGCTACATCCGATAACATTTGCATTGCTGCAGGTTGCCGCGCCTGAAATTGCTGACTCTCATAGACATTATTTTGTGGACTTTGTTGTGTGACATTGTACATCAAGTCGGCGTTATACCCGGCGAATCCTTGTTGTGGTCTTTGGTCCTGGGAGTACGTTGATTGGTATTGAAGAGGATTTGGTGGTATTCCAGTAGGAAATGAAGACGCTGGTTCCTGATAGTATCCTGGATATCCTGGAACTCCTCCCACACCACGACTTGTTGATGGCGATGCTATCGCTGCTGATCGATATCTATCCGATGAAGAACCAGGATACCCGCGCCCTTGACCTTGATCCGCCGCGAACCTCGGATCTTGAGCAGAATATGGCGGTTCATTCTGCCGTCTTCTACGATTGTTGTCGTCCATACCCCGCTCGAAATGAATACTATGCGAAACTTCTTCCCCACCGATGAGTCCACTAGATGCGCCGCCAGCAAAAGAAAGAGATTGAGCTTTTTCTTTATGGGGCTAGCTTGGTAATTCACTTCTAAGTGGCGCTTTATCTGGGCTCTTCGCAACTATATCGACGCGTCGGTTCTTCCTTTCCTCAATACCGCTGGCGGATTTTTACTTCCTTACATCCTTGTCAACGGCATTCAAAATGGTTAAAGAAGAGGAGAAGGGGGATATTTACCAATGGTGCCTTGAAGGATGGGGTGAACCTTTTTGAGAAAATTTATCCCTCGAGTTTTGCGCGATTCGTAAAAAAAGGCTCAGTATATTTTTTGTCGGAATAATTGGAGGATGTAGGGGGTGATATAGGAAAAAGTATAGGAAACCTTAAGGTGAGTCCAGGAATGGACAATAAGAATAAGATGAATTGGTTCCTTAGTGCCAAGTAGTGGGAGATTTTTATCAATGGAATGAATTTGTACAGTTTCGTGATGAGAGCAAAAAACTCGCTCGCTCGATCGCGCAAATGAGATCTGTTGGATTGGTTTTTTGCGTTCAAGACCTCGTTACTTCTTTCTAGGACTATCCTTGACTTTTAGTACAAGCAATCCCCCTGCGATATCTTTAATTGTAAATAGTAGGGCAAAATCACTAGGGTATCAGAATAATGTGCCGGACTCTGACAACGTCGACCGTTTTCCTTTCGTTTCGTCGAATTTTGCGTGGTGTGTGAAACTTTATTGGGAGTGAAAGAGAAGGGGGGGGCTGAATCAAGTCAATATTTTGACCATGTATTGGGAACGAAGTTCAAGGTTGACTGACGAGAAGGTCTTCAACCACCCATTCAATTTTTTTCTTCCGTTTTTTAGAATATTTTCTTTGAAAAAAAAGTTATTCCTTTTTCAAAAGTGGAAGGTATAATCCAATATCTTCTCAGTTCTTCCCAAAATGGAAGTTATACCCAAATTTTGGGAGTTGATTTGATAAATTTGAAGTTATCATGAAATATATCAGTTTCAAATCAAATTTGAAGAATACAGGGAGATCTCGGAATTGGAAAGTTCGTTATATCTTCCTTTTGAATATGTGGAGAGGTTAATAGGTTGGTTGATATTCGAGATTCGTATGTGGACAAAAGATTTTGTCTACTAAGTGAAAAGAGTGATAGTTCTAATGTCCTGGAGATTTGGTCGCTCGGGTCGCTAGATGTACTGGTACGTTTTAAGGACTGAATTGTACTTCAAAGAGAAGATGCCGTATCTCTCTTGAAGATGTTTTCCGTAATAGAGTGAAGTTGTGATAAAGTTATGGAGTCTTTTTTGGTCGGTGACAGCTGAAATATCACAAAGTTTGAGTTAAATTTCGAGTCGAGTGTGGTTGACAACAACATCTAACTTCCCTTTCCTTTCCTTTTCTTTTTTTTTCACTTCCTTCGGACCCGACAAGTCAACTCCTCAGTCGTTTGACCGTTATTTTCTCCCTTGCTCTCTCACACACACTCTCTTTTCTCCCTTCCAACAAAATGAACGTACGAGTCGTTCGAAGGGAAGGTGACCAAGCGGTCAGATAGTCAAAAGGTACTAGTGCTGGTGTTGATACCTAGTAGTAAGTAATTACTTACCTAGGTACTTAGGCCGGATATGAAGTTAGAAGATCGTGCGGGATCGACCTCTCAGATTTTTTTTTGGAAGTAGCGGGAAGTTTTTAGAAACGGGAAAAGCTTGCGTGACTTTCGAGTCAAAACTTTCTTAAGTAGTAGTAGTAGACCCTCGTTTAGGACTACTAAAAAGGCATTCGAAACCTTGTTTATATTAACTATAAATTCCGAAGGAAGTGTTAGAAAATATGTATTAAAACCTTCAAATTATACTAAAAATGTTATAAAATTTAAAAAAAAAAAAAAAA
>JWJA01005375.1:0-10302 GCA_000812885.1 Lanzia echinophila
TTTCCTTCCTCAAGCTCCGTTATCTCATTGAGCGCTGCCGCAAACGTGGTAAAGCCATACCGATTTGGTGCATCTTCAACCAGATTGCCTACACGCCAGATTTCTGTTCCAGATGATTTTGCAGACTCATGCAGTCGTATTGACGTAGTCCAGTTTCCTTGCAAAGTGTAACCGGTGTTTTTCCCTTCTGGATTATATGCGTCCACCTGAACATCTTCGCTGCGACCACCAAACATACCTTTTTGCTTGAATTCAGCGACAGCCTTAGCTCCCGTGGTCTCATTGGTAATAGTCATGTTTCCAACGGGCTCAACATATTTCTCGCCCATGACAACATTGCGAAGAAATACGGTAGCTACGTTCCATGTGTAGCGTTCTTCTATCCCTTCCGAAAGACGAAGAACCATGCGCACACGGCCATCAGTTATGAGTTCTGCACTTTTACCCCAAAACTTTTGAGTTGGGGCGGGGGATTGTCCCAGTGACCATTTGGCGGAGTCGGCTTGACAAGCCATTCGGACAGGTCGATGAGAGACTTTTTCCACGAGAAGACGGAAGCCCCCAGGGAATTCTTTCTCGCTTCTAACAAGCTCATACGTTTCTCCCAGCATGGGATTAAAGGGTTTCCGTATTGAGCGTTCCTTGGCTCTATTTGCACTAAATTGCGAGATTGCGAACGCTGCCACGTATAGTAGCCGTGACGTGGGATCTTTTTGATCAGCGGCTGTGTTCAAGAGATCGCAGTATTCAAGCATCTCTGCAGGACGCTGTACCAAAGATAGCGGCTCATTCGCCGACACGGGCATACTAATGGTGCTTAGATCTTTCCCAACGTTCTTTCTTAGGAAGCCTATCAGACTAGGAGGCATAACCGTTGCTGCTGGAACAACATTTCGCCTCTTTGGCGCGATTTTGATCGGTAGAGGCTCTAATGTCTTGGGTTTTATAGGGAAGAGAGCTGCTGCGCCATTTACATGTTCCATTTCTTCACTCCCTCCACTAGAAGATGTGGAAGCATTATCTTCATCTTTATCTTCATCCGGTTCTGAAGGTTGAGTCCCTTCCTCACTTTGACGGCCGATGATCACGACCTGAGAGTGATCCGCGTCACCTGCTTCTGCATCATAAAATTCATCTGCCGAGGCAGATTCGATACTATGCAAAGATAAAGCGGATGCGGGTGCAGCATTTGCCGCTCGTCGGCGTTTGCTGCTCGATATAAGGGTTTGAAAGTCAGAAAGAACTGTGTCGAGATCATTCAATAATGATGTGCAATGGTCGTGCATGCTTTGCTCTTCGTATGATCGTCTTGATTTGTGGGAAGGGACATCAGTCGCAGTGACCGTAGTTGCGGCAGCGGTAGCAGGAGTCGGGACGGCAAGTTGTGAAGCCATACTGCGCTGCACGGCTGTGGGTGTACTGGGTACTGGCGTGCTTGATTTGCGCTTCCAAAATGGCCTCTTCTCGTTTACCTGAGGAGCAAAGTAATCATTGGCGTCTTCCATAGACGGGGTTGAACTAGGAGGTGCCGCAAGGAAAGACTGTCTTTTACTTGACGTAGCGGTATCTTTTGATAACCTGCGCACGGCGTCTCGAGTACCAACTATCCTACTGACAAGACTTTCGATCTGTGCCCATTCTTGTTCTTCTTCTTTATTGGAGCCGCTTGGGAGACCGCTTGTTCTAATTTTCAAACCCGTGGGTGTAGGTACTGCTGGTGTCTCAACACCTCGAGCACTGTTACTGGCCTTTTCAAGTGCCTTGGTCCAATCCTCAAAGTCCTTCGCGTTGTTTGCCTTTAGATGCCATATTTCTGCTCCCGAATCGATGTTGATCTCTCTCCTCCTCTCGTCCGCTGCAATAGCAGCTAAACTCAAAGGAATTGCTCCTCGCAACGCAGATGAATTACGGCTGTAGTAGTAAGAGAGAGTGCATGTTGCGAAGTCGAGCGAAAAGAATCTGCGAGCATAACCTTGCCCCTTCTTCCTCCTCCTTTTCTGTAGCACGCCCACATGGTAACTCGAAAATCCATTGTCGCTGTCCTGCCTGCTCATTCCCGAACCTCTGCTTGCATTTCGCGCCATTGTCAAAGGGCTCTGTAGACTTTCCACGGATTCCGATGCTGCTGAACCAAGCTTTGGGCTTGGAGTCTTTGCACTGTTTGGGCCCGCACCATTCATACCAACTTGCAGCTTTTGTAGGTGTGTAGAGTGTGGGGGAGCATTGGAAGGATACGTCAGGAGGACGAAAGTGGCAGTCTTCGATATTTGTTTTGAAAAGGTATTGTCGAACACCAATCCATACATCCCTCCATGACCCACTGGCACCGCGAAAGTGTCCATGGATACCTTGTCGGCCTCGCATTTTCCATACCAATCTACTAATATGAAACCCTTTGCTTTTAATTGCTCTTGTGCCGTGGAGGAATCGTTTCTAGGATCCGTAGTAGATGGCCGTCTTTGCGAACCAGGATCGTTTTGTTGTAAAGAATGAACCGCATCGTCAAAAATAGATTGTCGTGGGGTAGAGGCAGTGTTTAATGCAGTGCCTGTTCCTGGATGTTTGACAATTCCAAAATTTCTAATAGAGTCAATGATGCAATTTGAACCAAAGAATAGAATTTTCCCCTACATGGATTTCTTATGCGGTTGAACACTCCATGAAATTGTATGTTGATCCTCAACTTTGACCCAACGAACAATATATGACTGCATGGAATATAATATTAGCTTTCAATGCTATCCCCCTTCATATGATTTATCTCTAGCACAAACCTTGCTATGAATCTCCAGTTGCTCCAAGCCAGCCATTGCTATTCGATTTAATTATAGCTACTACTGGAATCGGTTCATGTGAAGTTCTAGAGAAGTTTTTAGAGAAAACAAGAAAATGGTTCTACTTGTAAATCGGCTTTGGCGGAGAAGGAAGTGAAAAAAGGGAAAGTTTTATGGTGGCAGGAAATCGAAGGGAAGGCTGAATTCCGCCCACGTTTACAATAAATGCAAGGTATAGGTAGGTAGATGAATGGAATAAAAAGAAGTTGAATAACGAATGTAAGTAGGTACTGGCACACTTCACTTATTAAATCAAAGTGGAGCCAAAGGATCAGATTCAAATCCGAGATTCCATTTTACACGCAAAAATAATTAAAAAGGCGGCTGAGAACACGTATAACATATCCAGCCCAGTATGTATTCTAGATATGTATATGTTGATGATGTAGGTACATAAATCTGGTGATCGAGATAGGTAAATGTTTCTCGGCGTTAACATAATTCTTTTCATTATTATTTCAATTTGAGCATCTTATTTGTTCCCAAATTTGAAAATTATTTGTAATGATTATCTTTCGGAACTTTTCTTACATTACCGAATTTCCGTTAAATACACCACCGGTATGTTGTAACACCAAAGCAGGTACATATAAACTTCTCTCTCTCTCTCTCTCTCTCTCTCTCCATACAAACAGAAATATTTCCTTCCCTAATGTTGGTATTGTTTCAGTCTATCATCCCATAAAGTGGTCAACTTCTAGGTCATGTTAGCAGCATGCCAGTGTCAAGTGTCAACCAACTGTCAGCACAATTATCAAAGCGGCTGGCTGGTTGTAGGATTCTATCAAAGCCTATTGTGTATAACGGTAATTTTTAGGAAGGATTGATCAAAGGAAGGTAGCGGTAAGAATAACGTTAGGAATCATGTAAGGAATCATATAAGGAATCATGTAAGAGGAGAAGATACGAGAAGAAAAGAAGAAGTGTTTTATCTACTACAACTTACAAATTTCAAACATATTATTGTCACCATCTTACAGTATAATTTCCTGAAATCGTAGTCAAGTATATACCATCGATCAGTATACAAACCTTGGAACTCATAAATCAACGAATACTTACAAAAAAGTCACACGAATGTATATACATCGAGATTGTAATTCCATATTATTATTTAACAAATCTAATGAATTCCATCGAATATTTACCCCTGATGCCCTACCTATAGTAGCATAGTAGGCACATATTCAAAAGCAAATTCTAATCCATTTCAGTACCTGGTCTAGCTAGTATGCCTCTCACTCAGCCCTGTTTGACGTGGGATCGTGGGATCGAAAAGATCGTTGTATATCCGTTTTCTTGCCAACACCAACAAATAAGCCACATTACTGTGCCTTTCAAGGGTGTTTCATGCAAGCTATCTGGATACCAGGATTCTCCCATAACAGTAGCTAATCAATCGGAAGGATTTTATGAAATCGCGCTCGGTTGTTAGAATTGGCAACATGGGATGAAATAATGCGAGATATTAATGCCCTCCAGAAATATTTTTCTTGAAATGTACTCGAGTAAGTACGTAGATTGATTATGTTCAATTAATACCCCCTTAAGCTTGGCTCAATTTTACCTTTATAAAAAGTTTCAAAAGGGAAAAGCTTCCGTCCAATGTCAATGACCCCTTTTAAATGCTCGATTTGCCCCATGAATGACTTTTGTTACATGTTGTAGAAAGCGCTGAAAGTACAACCAGCCTCAGCCTCCTCCAACTCCCCTTACCGCCGAGGTCGACCCATTTCTGAGGTATGGCGCAGTTTGAACCCGTTACATAAAGCCTTCATGTCTGGATAGGGACTCTTTAGCATCTCGAAGGCATTTGGAACGACCCGCACTGGCCATGAATTGACATTCGCCAGTTGACCAGCTTTAAAGCAAAGATGAAAATACCCAGGATGCCTGGTGTCCAGACAGAAAGCATATACAGAGCGCTTAGGATTGGCCTCCGTATAAGTGGTCAACCATCGTTCTGGAAAATATGTTAGCAAATATTGAAGACAAGACTTAGTTGTCTATTAATCTTACCTGTGTCAGCTTTGCTGCCCTTCTGGAATTTCTCATGCATCATCATCTCCTCAACCTTCCTGGACATTGCCTTAACGTGATCAACGATCAATTCATCAAGATCACTGTAATTGTATCTGTTTCCAATCCTCAGTTGCCTTCCGAGTGAAAATTCATTCTCCTTCTGCAATTCCAATACATCAATATGTTGGTAAATCCCATCGGCAACCTTCCAGGTGACTGCAAGATGGTCATTTCCTTTCGATGATGGACGAATGACAGCATCGCCAGGTGCTTGTGATCCAAGGTACTGCTCGGCTTGAGTAGCATTGAAAGGTTTGAACAGTGGATGCTTTACAACCCTCTGTACCCGACCTGTAGCTTTATCTTTCTCACGGAGTTCCTCTTTGTCTTTGTTCTCTTGGATCATATCCCAAGTACCTGGTTCATGATCCATACGCTTCCTGTACGGCCGCATCTGTGAGTCCCGCAAAGAGAGCCTCGCAGAAAAATTGCGTCTGTCGATGTCAAGCAGTTTAGCTCGTGCAGCCTGGCCAACGGAAAACAGTCGATTGAGTGATGCACCAGGATTGTCTGAACCATCTTCTTTCTCAACCCGACCTTCAATACCAGAGTCCAGTTTCGCAACAATGAAGTCTTCCTTGGCTATTCTAATGTTGACGGACACAATCATACCTTCACATAATGAATCTTGAGTTTCGCCCGTGAGCATTGTGAAGATTTCATCATCCGAAAGTAAAGTAAAGTTGCGTCGTAATTCCTCGTAAGCTAACTGCAGTTCGGCACGGATGGTTTCGAGTGTCGCACGTTTGCGTTGATTGTAGTTCTTTTCCAATTGGTCGGCATACTCTTCAAGGATTAGATCATTGACTTTCTCCTGTTCGTCATCTTTGATGAGTTTTCGAACAATGGCGCCAGGCCCTCCTTCGTCAACCTCAGCTTTAACGTCTTCTTCATCGAGCTCGAGCGCATCGGCTGCCATCTTTCTACCGAGCTCATAATCCTCTGGATGCACACGAGTGTTATCGAGGTAGTCGGAGGTCGAGTTTGCGCTTTCGTATTCGATGAAAAGGAAACTGGCACAGTTGTTCCAAACCCGAGGTCCAACAACTGGAAGTTTACCGCTGTCCGGGTCACCCACAAGCTCATCACGAGTGTTGACAACACCGCCATTGGCATTGATAGATTTGAGAACAGATGTAGCTTTGCGAGGTCCCAGACCGCATACATAGGGTAGTAGGTTTGCTGTGTAAGCATCGCTAACTGCTTCATTAATGTTGACACCGCAGAGATTGACCATATCAACCATCGCCGTCTCCAGCTGCCTTCTTAGTTTTTCTTCGGGTAGTAATTGCTGGGATGGGTGGAAAGAGAGCGATACGATGTCCTTTCCTAGAGCAGCATATTCTTTCATGGGATTCTGGAGATATTTCGCAAGACCAACACAGTACCTGGTTAATGGTGGAAATGAGGGATGTTCGAGGGAAGCTCTGGGACTATCCTTGTAGAGTCGAGCCACTTCATCGTTCACAATGACAATCTCTAGAGGCTCGCTACGATCTTCACCACTGTCTGGATCCTCGAATTCACCTCCCCGTAGACCATTCTCCTGTATCAAGTCTCGAAGACTGTTGACGAGCTTGTGTGTCTCAACCGAAAACCCGCTGATGCCAATAACATCAGGCTTCTTATGGCGTATCAAGTCAACGAATGCTTCTCTAGCTCTTTGATCTCGTGAGAGATTATCAAACTTTCCCTGATCTAGAACCCGACCATCTTCCTCAACCCAGGCCCAACATACTGCATCACGTTGGGGATCGCCATTCCCATTCGACAATGCAAAAACTCGAGGAACAGTACCCAAAACCATTCCCTTTGGCTTGTATGGAGCTTGATCGAGCTTCTTCGAATACTCTTCCCGACATAATTTAAGGATGGAATCTTGACACTCAGTTCGCATGCTCTCCTTTACTCCCTTGGTAATGAGCTTCTCTAGTTTGGAGAATGCCAAATCAAGTACTTTCTGTCTCTCGTCATTCCAAGCATCAGCAAGCTCACTGAAGTTATCAGACGCGAATTCCGAATAGAGTTGCTTCTTGAAATCCCGCTCACTTTGCAGAGAGACTCGCACGTCAAGCAGCCCCTCTTCCTCGGCTTTCAACATCTTCAAAAACATCTCTGGCTTGCTTGCAATGTCCATGAAAGTCTGATTTTTGAGATACTTCAGCTCGTAGTAGGGGTGTTGCTCGTCAATTTTCCTCAGGCCTTTATCGGTCCTCGCACAGCTGACCAACCCAGCCATGTAATAATTCTTTCTAAAATGCTGGCGCATCTTTGGGTTCATGAAAAGCTCTTCGGCGAACATACTGCGTGCGGCCTGCAAGACCCCGTCGCCCGTAGAAAAATCATTCGCGCTAGTCAGAGTGTCGGCAAGGTCGATTGGTCTGGAAGAAGCATCCTCTGTGTATTGTTTGCGACCCTCTCGCAAGGCATTTTGAGCGACCTGTTCCGCAGTGATTCCATAAGCTCGGACAAGTTCGTAAGCTCGGCTGTTACGAATACGATCGAACTTGGAAGTTTTTTGGCCCGCTCGTTTCTCCTTGACTTCCCCATTCGACTCCTGCAAAGATTTGATTTCCGACGAGTATTGAAAATAAAGATAATCCTGGATATCTTGGAGCTCCTCCATCGTAACTGCACTTGGAACCATTTTCTCAAAGGTAGTATCATGGACGTTAGCAGCCAGTTTCAAATTATCGTAAGTTTTCTCGAGAACATTTCGCTTGTCTATGAGAGCCCTGAACTTCAAATCGAGTTCCAAGATGCGCCAGAGGTCGTCTTGGTTCAAAAGCTTATCTGCGCTCACTTCATAATCGGGTGCATCGGGATTGTTAGGATCCGATCGTGTCTTGTTCTTGCGCGCATGGATCAAATAATCCTTTCGATGCTGGAATACGTAGGGAACTTCGACCTCGTCCACGACAAAGAATTCCAATACCTTTCCAATTGCTCTCGTGAATGGTACCTGCATTTCGCTATGGAATCCTTTCTTCGGCCAGATGAGACTTGTAATCCATCGTGCTTCCTCCTTGAATTGGTCATCGGTGATTTGGAGGTGCTTGTATGGCTTTCGATCAAGCTGAAATCGTTCAGGTTCATCTGAGTAACGGATAATATTGTCGTCATCCGTTAGTAGCTTCTCTGCAAGCTGAGAAGGTTCGAAAACGTCCTTTAATTCGAGATTCTGTTCGCCAGCTTCCGCTGCCTCGGCTTCGTCCTCTAGAGCTAGTGCCCAGTCGTAGTCCTCGCCATTTCCGAATATAGCCTCCATATCATCCAAAGCATCCTTGTCGAGACCTGATGTTTCTGGACCACCAACATATCCCTTTTCCCTTGGACGAGCGACCTCTCTCTCCTCAATAAGTCTATCTCGTTCATCATCCTCAAGTTCGTCTTCTTCTATAAAGTCTGCGAATTCATCGATTCTATGATCTGGGCGGGCACGCTCATATTCATGCGGTGCGTCTTCCTCTTCATCGGAGAAAATCTCGTCCAAGCCACGTTCTCGAATTTGGTCGCCGTCGTCTCGGTGCCCACGCTTAAGACGTTTAAACTTTGGCTGTGCTTATGTTAACCTGGATCCAATAAGTATACGAGACCATTCCTACCTGCTGTGTTGTCTTTCTCTCCCATTCAGGATTTGCTTCTCCAATAAGATCCAAATCCTCATCATCTAAAACCTCTTCTTCCCGTTGTTCTCTTCTACGCTTCTTCTCTTTGCGCCGACGTCGCTCTCTTGCTTCCTCGCCATCTTCTTCATCATCCTCATCTACAATGAAGCCTTCTCGCACCTAGAAATACGTCAGCGATAACGCGCAGATAAGGGGCTCTGTGCGAGACTGCATTACCTCACGAGCTGCCTCCTCATCATCGTCATCTTCTTCTTCGCTGGAATCATCATCGTTTCCATTTTGAGGCCGCGCCTTTACATGGCGAGCTTCTCCGGTTTCTTCATCGAACGATTCATCATTTTCCTCGTCATCAACTTCGACATCCCCATCAATAAGATCGCGCATGCTCATGATTGCGAAGCTTTTTTTGAGTTATTATTGATTGCAGTAAGGTATTTTATGGAAGGTACAACTATGAGTTCTATAACCGATAGCAATTGAAGTTGTGAGAAAATAAAAAGATAGAATAGAAGTTGGGAGATGGTATCAAAAGTTGGGTACAAGGGAAAGATTTTGGCAACCTTTTAGTTCTCGCGACAAGAGTTGACTTTCTTAGTTCGGAT
The DNA here is from genome assembly GCA_000812885.1 of Lanzia echinophila. NCBI lineage: Eukaryota > Fungi > Ascomycota > Leotiomycetes > Helotiales > Rutstroemiaceae > Lanzia > Lanzia echinophila. The sequence goes on from JWJA01005375.1 coordinate 9,148, forward strand.
TTTGAGCCTTGAAGTGGCTGAAATTATGTCGTCCTAAGGTATTTACCTAGGTATTCAGGTACAAATATTATTTGCGCCACATTTAAATCAAAATAAGACTAGTGTCAAGAAAAAGGGCCATCCCATCCCAACTTAGGTAGAACTCCATTTCTCCCCCTCCCATGCTGAAATTATAAGCTAAGCAAGCTAGATGGATAGGTTGGTTGACATTTATCCATGCCATGCCATTCATGAAAGGATACTTACCGGTCTTTATATCCATCCGTGTAGAAAGTCTCAGTCTTCTTGATGATGAACTGCCTGCTTACTTACCTACCTAGGTACTTGCCTACTTACCTACCTACTAGTACCTACTAGTACCTACAATGTGTAGTGGCTAGCTAGGTAGATGGTAGGTAATAATAAATCTTCTTGGAAAATCTTTACTATTGGCAGTACCTACCTTACCTAGGTACGTACTACCTATGTATGTATGTTTACATGTGTAAAAGAACTTTCCATGGAAGGAGAATATCTAGTGCTATGACCAATATTGTACTGTACTGGATTTGCCTCACCTTTCCTCTCCCTCCACCCCGTCCCCTTCTTCCTTTCCTTAGTCCTACCGTACCTGGTACTATACTCAAACTCTTCGGGATCTAATATTGAATTTCAACATCCATACTCTAGAAGGCAACGTTCTAGAAAATCCTTAAATCTTGAATACATAGTAGTCAAAAAAAAGAAAAAAAAAATCTATAGTGTGTTCGTCTTCTTCTCTTTATATGATACTTCATGTTGAAGTCTTTCTCATGATATATATGCAATAAAACAAAATCAGTGGAGTGTAAATGGAGCATTAAACCGGCACAGAGCGCTTCATGCTTCACTCTATAAATGTAGAACCTAGCGTATGGCAAGGTGTTGGAGGTCTTTTAACATCTTATTCGTTCACTCTCTTAAAAGCGCCTACCAATAAATGCCCAATGCAAAATCGTTCTGTGTTAGAAACTTAGATATCATGAGACAGCTAAACTATGAAAATCCTTGAAATAGTTTACTGAAAATGTGTATACCTAGTAGTTCCATGCGTGTGAGTATGTGAGTACGAGTGATATGAAACTTATATAGAAGTATATTTATTGTATCCATTGGCCTCCTCATCATCGTCATCTT
>JWJA01005376.1:0-16481 GCA_000812885.1 Lanzia echinophila
AAAAAGCATATAAAAATATATTTTTAAAATGGAACCTATTTTAATTTTAAATATAAATTATAATAATTATAATAACCTATTATTATTATATATAATACCAAACCCCGATTATTAATGTATATAGCAACGAATCCATAGTGATTCCAACAAATATTTTAAAAATTATTATGGTATAAAATAGTAAATTGAGGATAATTCAAAAAATTTAAGTGATTTAATTGGTTAATTAGATTTCTATCTAGTGTACATACAATAAGATGGCGGTTAAGGGGATACTCGTATACTTTATTTAAACCAATCCTTTCGATCAAATAGATCAAACAGTGGGGAAACATTGACATGTGGGTTTGGGGGTATAATTTGACTCGTGGTTCAGTGGCTATAACAGATAACACGGAGAATTATCTTTTTTGTTGGAGGTAATAGAAATAGTGAGTTACCCTAGTACAATGTTACCGTATAAAAGGATTAAATCATACCTGCTGTACTGGCAACTATATATTTGAGGATATAAATCCTTACCTTTTACATACTACTTTACATCAATAATAATATTACATTCTACCCTGAACCTTTCTATGCCTGACTACCTCATATTAATCATATTCTCCAACATTTTTTATTTGCTGGAGGTTTGGTTACCTAATTATATCTCCTTTTGCAAAATCTGAAAATGAACTATTTCTCAACACGTTTATTAGTGTTGCATGCATTAAGGTATGGTCTTGATTATGACTATCTAACCCAGCTTTTGATTCTTCGCTTTACAACAAAAAAATTCATCATATCTATATAGATAGTGGTGGCCGAAGTGAGGAATGATCCACACCCCGCATTTCTGGGTGCGGGGAGAAGTGGGGTCCAAAAAAGAGATGATTTTTGAAGTGATCAAAGCTCAGATATAATTGACTCGCTATTTCATCATAGACTTGTGATCATAATCAAATAACACCTACTACAGAGATGCTCCTAATTCTTTTTTCAATCATTAACATCTGCTCTATACACTCGGACAGGAATTTTATTTGTTTGATTGATTTGTTTACTCACTCACACTTATCTACATTTATTTGCTATTTCCATGTTGGGGCTTGTACTGTCGAGCAAGTTACATGTTTGAAAGGGAAGGAAGTCGCGCGTTGAAAGGGAAGGAAGGAAGTCGCGCCCTCGCTCTTGTCACTAACCAGCCCTGGTATCAAAAGCAGAAGGAACCTCCCTTGTCGGGAACCTTTACTTTTTAGATTCACTAACCATAAGTGAATACTGGAACCCATAAATACCACAGTACAAATTCCCACAAAATAGTTGAACCTCAACCCTGCCAGTAACCAGTAACCTCCAATTTCCAAAGAAGAAGGGACTCTTCCACGACGAACCTTGATCTCCAAGATTGACTGACTAGCCTCCAGCTAGCAGGTGAATCAAACCGAAGCCCACGAACACCATTGTATAAACACCCACTCATGTATCGGCTTCAACTGCAACTGCAGCGTTCAAAGATCGATATGAATACTTAAGCACACGATCTTATTTCATCTACTTTTGTGTGTTGAGCTTGAAGTGTAGATCGAGCATGTATGATGGAGAATGGATTGATTGTCTTGTTGTTGGTTGTGTGTTGTGGTGGGTGGTGGTGATGGATATTGTTGTTGCTGCAAACAAGAATTTTTGATATCAGAAAAAGAATTTTCCGAGGACGGCCACTAATTATTTTTAGTGCAAAGTGGGGGAGGGTAAAACGCAAAGTAAGCAAGGAATTCACTTTTCAAATGTGGGGGATAAGCATACTTTCGAAATTAAGATGAGAACTCCGGCCATATTCACCCAAAGATGAGAAGGAAGGTGAATAGAAATTGACGAGGAATTGGACGAAGTGATCATATGAGAGAACATCGTATTGTGAAATATCAAATGATTTGCTTCCGATTTCCATACTGCTCTGTATTGCTATGGACATTTGATTCTGCTTGATATCCCAACCCGCTCTTGTTCGTAAAATGCAAAATGCAATACAAAATCCACGACTGGACCATGAATGAACAAATATACAGCTCTTTTCCCAGCTAACAATTACTATATAGCAATAATAGTATAACAAAACCATAAGAACTCATCGCCGAAACCACACAAGCTATGCTCCGTTTCATAAAATATGCTTTCAAACCAAGTAGAAGGGCCATAAAATAACGCCTAGACAAGACTTCATGATTTCCAACACCACACACTCCATTTCCCGAATTACAGTCAAAACGTATCCCGTATCCCGTTGCGTTATCTGGCCCCGCGATCACTACTCGCCGGGTCACATTCCTCGAACTCTAGCTCCCACTTATCAACTTCCTTGAACTTCTTAGCCGCCGTCTTCAGCTCCTTCCCTACCCGCTTCTCCAGTTCCGAACTGTTTTCGCTCTGGGGCTCTCTCGCTACCTCCGTATCTGCGTCTTCATCATCGACTGGTCCGAGACTATCGTCTGGATCATGCACGGGTTCATTCTCTTTGTCGGATGTGGTGGATTTAGGTTTGCCGTATGTTCTTCGCGGTTTGCCTTTGCCTTTTGTGGCGGTAGGTTTAGTAGGTTTGGATTTTTGGGGCTGGGTGCGTTTAGGAGCAACCGAAGGCTGTCGACGAGAGGTGGGTCGCACAGCTATGGTTAATTCATCATCGTCATCGCCAAGACCGGTGACGTCCACTTCGCTGTCGGATTGTTCGACATCGAAAGTGGAGCGTTGCCGTTGACGACGGCGAGGAAGAAGAGCTTGAAGCGCAGCTGTGGAGAGCATTGCTGGTTGAGGTGGTTGGCGAGTAGATCGTCGAGATTTTGAAGGCGCGGGGACATCAGGGGAATGCGTTAAAGACGGCGGTGAAGATATTGGGGAGGATTGCGTATGTGTATGAGGCGGTGGGGTGCGGTGACTTATTATGCGACGAGGTCGGGCAGATTGTTGGGTTGAGCGAGTAGTACGTGGTAGGGGGGGCGACGGAAGTGATTCTAACGAAGAGCTGCTGCTGCGAGGAGGCGCCATAGTTTCGCTCAAAGGTTCTGGTGTTGCAAGGCGTTCTATGGATGGAAGTGGTGCATCTTCTTGCGAAGGTTCCACTTCCATTTCTGGGTTCTCTTCTTCCCCCGCTTCGCTTTCCTCGTCATCGGTCCGAAGTGGTCCTGTTGCTGGTATAGCATCTTCAGGCTCAGAGTCCTCCAATGGTAATAACGAAGGGCTAGACTGTGCTCGTGGAGTCTCTTGAGATCGAGGAACCTGTACAGTTGATAGTTTTCGTTTGCGGGAATTTGTAGAAGCAGAAGGCGTAATATTGCCCCTTGTTTTCGAGAAATTGAGAGGTGTTGATTCATCTTCAGGTGTGAAATCATCCGAATCTGAATCGAAATCCGGTCTTGGCTGTTGTGGTTTCTGCGCCGTTCCTAAAATACTCGGCTCCCTTGCCCTCCTTTTGAATGCACCAACTCTCAATACTGAGCCAGGATTCCTTGGCGTCGGCCTGTCCATATCATAGCCCGCGCTGCTTGGTCTCACCGACCCCGCACGTCCTCGTTGTACACTAGCTTGCCTCCCACGTCTATTCGAAGTCCCCATGCCAAGTACAGAATTATTTTTCCTCCCAACGCTCGTAAGACCATTCTCTTCTGCCAATTCCGACTCAACACTACTTGATCGTGCCCGTGCAATTCGCTGTCCTAGGATACTCGGTTCGCGCGCCCTCCTCCGAAATTTACTAATTGCGGGAACTGAACTATCCATAGCTGGTGTCCTTCTGCCTCTTCTTCCAGTCTCTATTTGGGGGCTACTCGATATAAGCATATCATCGCTTAATCCAAGCTCTGGAGACGCGCTTCTTCGTTCTGCGATTTCCTTGTGCCCGGGATTGCTGTCGCGTACATCATCATCTTCACCTACAACCTCTGCCGTTGCCTTTCCCTTTCCTTTGTCCATACTTCTATTCGCCTTTTCTTGATCGCTAACATCGTATAAATCGTCGAAAGAAGGAGGAGCTGGTGTCGGTTCGATCGCTGGAGCTGGTACTGGAGCGACAGCTTTCTTCACGCGGGGCCCCGAAGGTGCGACTTTTGTTCTTTTCGGACGAGGCATTTTCTATCCTGTTTTGGCGCTCTTCCAATAGTGAATCAAAATTTCTGCTTCAATTTCTCAAAAGCTTCTCTTATCGCATTCCAGGGCATTGAGGATAATTGCCGTCGTATGTGAAATATTAAAAAATTATGTTTTGGTTCATTTTTACGCGGTCGCGTCACAAAAGTTCAAAATGCACCACCGTGCACTAGTGCCCCACAAAGTTAATTACGTAAGCGGCGATATTGATAATGGCTGAGCTCTATCGACATCTACCTTCCCTGCTCCTAAGCTATGATGGCTTTGAAATCTACCGGCAACTTGGTACAAACTCGATTTATATTTCCGATTTTTTAGTGTTTCGGGGCAATATATACAAATAATCTTCCGACTCTTTCTTTCCATCTGAAATACTTATAAGCTTCTCAGTGACGATTGCGACTCGTAAGAAATCGTCCTATGGCTATGGCGATTCATTGTTTACGATAATGCTGAGATCAAAATATTATGTTCCTCGCCATCGTTTTATAGTTCGATAACAGAACTTGATATAAACCTCTGCCGTGTATTTGGCGCCCAGCAAGTCCTCCAAAGAATTGGTTGATTTACTACTTGTAGGAATCACCATTACCGCAGTAGTTCTGATCTTGGAGGTTTCTGGAGACTCAAGCAAGGCCCATTGCCTGTTTCTCTAGTTGTTTTGTTTGTGCACAATACATTTCATTTCCATCTGGCATGTGGATATACTTACTCGAAAATCCGACTTGTCGTGCCTCTCAGCAATACTCCCACCATTTGTCCCGGTGCAGAAATGATTCTCGTGGCAATTTCGTCGCCTACATGACCTATAAACGTCATAGAGCTGCAGGTACAATTACCCTTTTGAAGAAAATCCCCGATATTTTGGCAATCACTTGGAGAAAAGCCGCTCCGAGCCTCCGAATCATAGCAATATCGGATATCCATGACTCTCGGGATCTTCTCAGGCCTAAGGTAACTCTCAAGAACTGAAGCTGGATATCCAACAACTACCGAAAAAGGGAGTGGATGAAGGGTATTCTCCATATCTCTCAGCAACTTCGCCCCCTAAGCCTTGTATCACTTTCCTTACATTTCCAACATGAATGTGTTTTCGATAAACACTATCAGTTTGTGTTATTAGTATAGATCTGCTCCCATTTCTATCGGAGGTAGTCACACGATTGTCGCAAAGCAGCATTTTCTCAGCGAGTTGATTCCTGGTTGCAGCATGCTTTAGCTTTGTGGTTTAAGACTACGATATAACGGTTATTGAAAAGGCAATATCCAAGGACAGAGTCTCCAGTCTGCTGTGTTGGGATATGGTGCAAAAGCCGATTTCTCAGTGATGGTATCATAAGACTTTCCCTCTTCTTGCAAACTCTTTTCATCGGGATAGGAGGTTGGATGTCTCTCTATTGGTTTGAGCTGAGTTTGACCATCGGGGAGGCTACCATAAGCCTTGAGCTAACAGCTCCTATCCGTTCATATCCATATATGGGGTTCACTCATAAGTCTACGCTTGTTCTTTTGATCCTCATTGCCGATTCGTGCAAATCTAAAGCAGCGAAATTCCACGGCTTGCATTCGAATTCTATATAACAACTGGCACGACAGACACTTGATAGTCAACCTGTGGCTCGACGTGCTTAAATACACAGTCTCGAGATTTGACTACTATCGGCGATTAAAAGGTTCGTAAGATTGAGGTTGTGATGACAGACTGCATTCTTTTAAGTATCCGCGGAGTACAAGGCGTTGATCTGCATTCTCAGTGTCCTTGGTGATAGCCTTCATAGTTGCTGCATTAACTCAACTGTTCAACGACAATTTGACAAGCCCCCTACCCACCCAAAGGTCAACCAAGAAGTCTTGTGTCCTCTTGTGCACATCCATCAAATCAGCCACCTACTACAATACGCCGCAAGATCATATATAAAGGTGTCTAATGAACGAACACCCTGTCCCAGCGTTTCAAAAACATATCCATATACAACGCTCAGCATATTCAGATTCTCACCCATCGAGTCACCCAACACATTAATACTTCACGAGCCACCGGCCATAGTTCAGGCCTCGATTTAACTCCATATTTTCTCGTTCCAAAAGCAGCACTTGCTCATCCGACGGATTTTGCATCATGACTCGCTCCTTATTCTGCCTTTCGAAAAGCTCCCATAAGACTTGGTATAATTGGTTTGCAGCGGGGTGACTTTTGGCTTGCTCTTGGTGTGCCAGTATTACTTGCTTTATGCCCTGTCGTTCTAAAAGAAGTCGATTCCAACGAGAATTCACAATTTCCGGAACGGGCTCGAAATTTGAGATGTCATCGTTCTCGGGTGCGACTACCCTGCTAGTTGAAGGTGAAGGCTGCGCTGAGTTGCCTACCAAGGTGGCAGAGTTATCACCGCAAGATGGCGATAGTGGCCTTGAGCTTGAACGCGGAGATGGCGAATAGGAAGACGTGTCCGGTGTTGCATCCATAAGACTGTGGTATAATAACACCATACCTTCCTTTGGACTTCCGTACGTGCGGAACAGCCCGGTAACCCGCACGATATGGGCATTAACAAGAGCTTCATTATCGGGATATCTGACAAGCTCTTTACCCAGCCATTCAAGCACCGATCTGAAATCTTCTCGTCTGCCAAGTTCGGCATAGCAATCTGCAAGGTTGTACGCTGCACCTCGCGTCTTGAGATGGGTTGGTGAATAGAGATAATTGAACCCTTGCAGGGCTAGGTGGAATTTGATTGTTGCTTCTTCGATGTTGTAGTGTTTGCGAGGATCATGGGAATCATCAATTGCGCCGTGATATAGCTCGCAGAGATCATCGTATGAGTATGAACCCCATCGTACCCTTGGTTGGTCCGGAGAAGGTTCGGAATATCGGTTGGGTGGTGTGAATGAGGACTCGATAGTTTGAGCTGTATCAATAGATGCTAGATCTGAAGATACTGAGGTGGAATCATTAGATGGAACGTCTGCTTCGGCACTGCTCGGTAAAGTTTTGATCACAAGGTTTTGCGGTATATCCTCTTCTAGAGCAGTTCAGTACAGGAAAACTCGAATATTGGAGGACGAGATCAACGAACCGGAATTTGAGCCTGACGGCAAACGAGTCTTGGCTCTCTTTGCCTTCCTGCGTACCTCGGCCATATTCACATTTCGACCACCAAACTCATATGCAACTCTTTTGCCCTCTGCACGCATCTGTTTATCATGCTCCAAAACCCACTGTGCAGTTGAGGTTGGCATGTATTTGAAGATGCCCCATTCGCTGAGCTTTTCCTTGTATAGTTTCTCACTGAATCATTTTATCAGTAAAGCACTAATATTAAATTTGACAAAAAACTTACGATTGATGAAATCCATGTTCCTTACTCATGATATCACGCGTATCTTGCAACGTGTGGTTCTTATATAATTCCTCGATTTTAGAGCGATTTCTTTCCCATTCCGGTAAATCCAACGCACAAATTCGCGGGCCGTACCTCGAGCGTTTCGCAGCGGGTTCCATCCGTGGACTAGAATCTGCGCTGGGCCGCTTTTGCTTCCCATGATAATTGTGCTCCATTTCGCTAACCAGAGGTGTGGCATTGTTCCATCCCTTCGGAATATATGTTTCGGTGATGTCTAATTGTGTCCAAATTGATTTGGGCCAATACTGCTTGTCGGAAGAAGACATTTTAAGGGTATTGTTTTCCAAAGCAGATTCGATAAATTAAAATCCAGAACTCAGATAAGCTCATGGGAATAGGATTGTATTGAACCTTATAAGCATTCTAATAGGGCTGACGATGGCCATGGCTCATGAATGGATTGTGGCTGGGTGCATACAGGCTGCAGGGACATGTGCAAAAGTTCTCCAAAATTCCTTAAAATTCCTTAAAATTCCCTAAAATCCACTAATAGTCTCCAAAAGTTCCCAAAATTCACAAACGCCAAACTATTGGTTTGGCACATGTACAGACAGCAACCTAGTCATATTCAAACTTGATCGCAGGATTTGTTTATTTATTCATGAAGTTACGGTGCTTGGTAGCATACATAATTTCTTCAGGATCCGACCTACGTGCTGTTTTTCCTGTTTGGAGGGCTCGAAGGATTCCCACAAGCCCCGCCACACATTATAGCAGGGGTCTTGTGGCTGTACATGTACCACAAACAACTTCTTGACATTTGTGTAGCTCCCAACAACTAGTACAGCTTCAATCTAAGTGTATACGGAATCAAGATCTTGATTCCTGATTCTCAGGATTCATGGTAAGATGTAAAAGTACTGCAAAAAGACATGTTATTTCTAACGATGTCAAGCTTCTAGCATGCCAGCTCGGTGTCCAATTTGAGATGAATATAGCAAAATGAGTGTGGGTGCTCTGTTCGATAGTCTCGTGCACATATTCCGATTCCTCTCGAACAAGAACCAAAACGAAAACCATTTCAAACCCAAGAAACCATGGACTGATGCGAAATTATAAATCAAACAAACAATACCCGTTTGCCTTGCGAGATGAGTGATATCGCCATGCAAAACGTGGAGAACATCTTTCCAAGGGATCAAAAGGTTCTCCAGATGTCCGAATTGTCAACGGTTGGTACTACTTGATATCCCATCGTGGCCATTGTTGACGCTTTCAGGAGAGCATATGATAGAGGGTAGAGTAAATGTCTCGGGTGTTTCTCGTACTGTCATCAGTCATCGTTGGGAGATTCATAGCTCGGATTCCGAGGTCATGATGACCTCTGCAGCAAAGTCTCCGCCAAGAGCTCACTAGCCCCGGGCGAGCAAACAATATACGTCGACACTGAAACTCCGGTTTTGCGAATCAATCGAAGCAGGGCCATACAGACTTCTGGGTGGATTCCCCGGTGCCGCATACAAATTCAACGGGAGTACACATGGTGCACTTGATGCTTGACGAATGGAGCGTTGACTTGTAGATCTAACGCTCTGAGAATATGCGGCTGAGAGAATACTATACCAAGGAAAGTCAGTGCTCGTTCGATCGCCTGTATATTCGGGCCATCGAAGGCAATCAAAGACAGGAGGAGTAAGGTGTTGCAAAATGTGAGTTTGGAAGAAGGCTCGAAGTGTGTAACGCGAAAATCCAGGAATTAATATCCACTAAAATAGGGCTCAAAAGTCGGTATCCTGAAAGACATATGATGTATATTTGGCGTCGGCTGAGTCGAAGCCCAAGTAGTACCACTCTAAGTTGAGATTATCTATGTTGGTAAATCAAGGAAGTGATATTGATGAATGAAAATATGACAAACTTCATCCTTTTCCTGCGGAAATTTTGAAATTGTTAGATTTTTCAGGCTCACCGCTAACAAGATTCAATCAAACACCGTCAATGAGTGTGGTGTTAGTCGTGATCATGCAGCCTTACTAAATACGCATGTTCCGCCATTGGCGCTCTATCTCATAACATAGCATATACATGAACTTCTCGGCCTTAAAATAAAGGTTCATTCCGAGTTGTACAATGCTCGTTGATGAGTATAGAGGACATATGACTTTTTGCCTTTGCACCACACTGCAGTGCCAGCACACAAAACGGTGTGCCTCGTGAAGACTAACCCACCAGGCATAATTCAGGCAGCCAAAAAAATCAAACTCTGTTTTCCGGCAGACTTGACATTGGCATATAGGGCTGCGATACGAGACTACCCACAGCTTTCACCGGTCACCGATGGAATGTTCCATTTACAGAGGAACTAATCGTGTATCACTTCCATTCGGTTTGGGGAGTTTGAGACTGCTCAGCCGGGGAGTACAGAACCCTTCGCGTTGCACGTCAACTATGAGGTTTGTACGACTCCAATGGTTTGTCTGAGTTACAATCAAAATAATGATGTGTGCCTCATCAACCGAGTCAATAAAAACTCATGTAAGCTGATTCTATTGTATCTTCTTCGTTTATATATTGTAACGACATAGGAATATAATCGTCCAATGAAACAAATCGGTGGAACAAACGGAGCGGCCCTTCACATACCAATAGGATCAACAGTGAACCCTTGATTTCTTATCTGCCTATTACGAAATTTTTCTTCGGGTCTAGCATTTTGCTGAAGAAACCAAATTGTCCAATACCATTTCGAGAATGCTTGTCATCGGGTACTTTGCATATTCGTGCGAACCGCCCTTTGAAACTTTTCAAGGCCATACATGGACATTTTCTTCTTGATGATTCGATGCATGCAAGTGAACTACTTACAGCAAGTCATTTGCATGGTCCTATCTTGTCTTTCACCGCACAAACTTGCTTAATGGTTGCTTCGAAAATAGAAACGGGGCTTAGCAACTTACGAATAACGTTAGAGTATCACTTTAATCCTACGGCATTAGATGGGCTCATCGTGCTGCAGTTATCAATGCAACACGATTTTCCCCTCCTCATAGCAACTGTAAAAATTAACCATATATGAAGTATATATTGAGCTGCATTATCCTCTGATAAATTTGAATTTTGTGAAAACCATGCTTCAAAAGTTTATATGAGACTCGAACTCATAGGGGATACATGGTGATCGTAGCTTTTTCGGATCTTTTTTTACTTACGATGTAAACGAGGCAATTAATTTATAAACCTATATTTGCGACAAGGATTCGACGGCATTAAGCCCGTTTCAGCCACAAAAAATGGGGATCTGCTTTGGTAGATCGAGTAAGACCAAATTACAGGGACACCAATCCCCTAAGCACCAATATGAAAAAGAAATACATAGACAGCAGCATTTTTCCTCAAGTCAACCAAACTGGTATTATGTCGAACAGCGACCAATTATTTCGAATGGTTACCTGCCGCCGAGTAACTCAACAAGTCAAGCATGGATAATTGCTCCTATCAATCCTTCTCCAAGATATAATCCTTACCTTGCGATGTCTCAACCACTTCCGCAAAGCAACTCGAGAACTGGCAAAGCCATGAAGAAAATGCGATCCGTCACAAATCTGCTTGCTCCAAATGTGGCGTATCCTGAGATGCCTCCACCAGTTCCACAAAGTAATTGGAGAACTGGAAATGCCACGAGGAAGATGCGATCTCTCACAAATCCGCCTCCTCCGGATGTAGCGTATCCTACGATGTACCCTACTATGTACCCTACGTTGTATCCTCCGATACCTCCTCCACCAGTTCCACAAAGCAACCATAGATCTGGCAATGCCATGAGGAAGATGCGATCGGTCACAAACTTACTTGCCGGTGATGTGCCAAGCTATGTCCCAGGCGCATCATATATCAACAATTCCGTTCAGGCACTTTCACAGCAAGGCACGCAACATCTTCAGCAAAGCGCTGCTCTTTACGATTTGATTTCATCAAAGTTATGCTCGGTCGTCACCCTTATTGATGAGGGCAAGTTCAGCGGAGATGACAGAGAACTTGCGGTGTATCAGGAACAGCCGTTGCAATGGGAGCCCGAGCAACCAGTAGAGATAACAAGTAAGGATTTGGTCGGGCGAAAAGGGAAGACAAAAGTCACTGTGAGGGAAGCACATTCCGAGGCAACGTACACAAACTATTTCTCCAGAGTCGACGATTATGCCAATTCAAAATTACCAATTAATCTCCCACCTATGAAATTGTACGGTGTTCCCCTGCCCTTCTTAGCCGTTGAAGATACTAATGCTAGTGGCAACATAGGTATATGTCGACATATCCTCTAATCTCCCTAGCTGCACAATTTTCCAACGATGTCTATGAGAAGCCAGAAGGCCAAGAGAGAGAATCAAGGGTGAATGCTGGAGGACGAACGGGAACAGTGATGAAAAGTACGCCAATTGATGATAGGGATATGATTGTATTTGCTATAAGAGGGACCCATACCTTTATGGATTGGACTGTCAACGTTCGAACAAAGCCCAAGTCACCGGAAGGGTTTCTAGTAAGTTTGAAAACCTCCTGCCCTAATCTTTCTTTATGGCTGACTGTTTATGTAGGATGACACGGGTAACTTGTGCCATGCGGGGTTTCTAAATGTTGCACGAAGCTGGATAAAACCAATTGCAGCTCGTCTCCGCCATCTTCTCCAGGAGAATCCAAATCGAACCCGATGCCAACTTCTCATCACCGGTCACTCTGCAGGTGGCGCCGTAGCTGCACTACTCTACTCGCACATGCTCTCGACTACTCCAGAGGCGCAATCGGAACTAAACATTCTCACGCCATGGTTCAAACGAGTTCATTGCGTCACATTCGGCGCACCACCAGTTTCTCTTCTCCCACTTCAAACACCCAATAATCCATTGGCGTCCCAGTCAGTCTTCTTATCATTCGTCAACGAGGGTGATCTTGTCGCAAGAGCAGACTTCGCATATGTGAAGTCTCTGCTTGATCTACTATCCACCCCCGCGCCTGGGAAATCATATCTTCCATCAGTCCCTGGTCTCAGGGGCAAGAAGTCAAGCCGTGCACTGGCGAAAAAGTCCAAATCGCAAGCACTCACAGCTTACGGTCCTGTTTGGGATGTACCGGAAGCTGAGTTGAGTAATGCTGGGAAATTGGTACTTTTGCGGGGTGTGGATAACGCCGGAAATAAACCGGGGAGAAAGATCGAGGATAGAATGGATGATGGAGTCATTGCTCAAATGATCTCGGATGATTTGTTGAGAGGTGTGGTTTGGGGTGATCCGGTGTGCCACATGATGAAGCTTTACAATAGGAGAATTTTGGTTTTGGCTACTAATGCGGCGACGGGGAGGGCTTGATGTTGGGTTATGGAAGGGGTTTTATTATGTTGGGTTTGGCGTATGGTTCTATACCCATTATTTCACTCTTTTCATTTCAACGAGTTTTATTTATTGATTGGTGTTTGTGGGTTTAAGACCAGGGAACTTGTTCCGAGCGGCGTTCTGGGCATCTTCTTGCTAAACATAAGGTTGTTTTCTCGATGATACACAATTCTATAGGGATTTTTTTATCCTCGTCTACAGATCTACAGGCTTGCCTGAGTTTCTTCATTACAGTCTGTCATTGATGCTTAGCAGCGTTGAGCTGGAATTCAATCATCAATATACAAGATAATAGTCTGTCTAAAAATATTACCAACAGTTTCATTAGTGCGCATTATGTACAGTGTAAGTTGTAACTCGGATGTTGTATGCCTCAGAATAAAACAAATACTCGAATAAAAAAACCCCAACCCCTTCCCCTTCATAAACCTCTTAGAATACCCATCACAAACACTCCAGGTGAATATACCCATTCCCCAAGGCAAATATATTGTTTTGTTGCATATCTATTCCATCTGATCTTAAGTGGATTTGAATGGAAATCGCATCATGCGATTTAAGACGTGCAACAAAACTTAAGTTATTGGGTTTTTGGGGAGTCCGAATCGCATGATGTGATTTCCATGGATATGGAGCTTTTGAATGGAGTTTGGGTATAATGGAAAGTAAGGTATGTGTGTGTGTGTGGATGGTAACTTAAGTGGTGTATGAGGATTTCTGAGGGGGTGATTTGGTGATTTCGTGCTGGAGGAAGGAAATGAGGTTTTGGGAGGTGGGAGATGGGAGGGGGTATTTTGAGGTGGTGTGGATTTATGGTGATGTGGAATGGTTTCTTGGGGCATGGCTGTGAAGTTTTCGCAGAGCAGAGGGGGAAGGCTTGGTTATGGGGAATATCTTAAAGGTATTATTGAGTGGGTGGGTAACAATCAGCCAGTCCTGCCTCCCTTGGGAAAAAATACTATATTGATGGTAGGTAGTGAAACGAAGCTTTATCCCAAGTCACAATACCATTGCAGTTGAGAATAGCGAGGTCAAGGTTTGGAGATGTGGGAATATTTATATTGATGTATTGTATGATTTTGTATGGAAGGGAATGAAATCTTTTGTGTTATATTCTTGAAGTGCAGTTGCAGTAAAGAATGAGAAAGAAAGTTACGGAGAGTAAACTTTAGAAGGTTGAATTTCTCCCTATCATCAGTTCATCATCACAAAACCTCTCATTGATATCTCCATTCCCATTCAATCTCAACTTCATCACAGCCAAAACTAATCCTCTCACGTGCCCAGGCAATCCTCATAAACACAAAAGAAAGACGTACCTTCCAAACATGAAGGTGCTCTTTCCCAAAATGAGGAAATTAAGGAAGCGTGACCCCGCACATTCGCTTCTGAGAAATAGTTTTCCCAAATACTTTTTCAACTTTCGTCTCTTTTTCTTTTTCTTATTCTTTTCATTTCATCTACAACTTTGAGATTGTTTGGGGGTTTTCATCTCGTCTTATGGGATTCGAGAGTCTGGTTTGTTGCATTTATTTGTATTTGTTGAGGCATCATTCATCTCGTCTTACGAGATTCGAGTATCTTGTTGTTGCATTCCAGATTCGACATTTCATCTAGTCATCATTTCATCAAGAGGGACTCCAACTCTTTGTTAATTGACAATGTCATCTTCGACTCCAGTTTCATCTAGCCTAAAGCGCAGCTCTTCTCATGTTCATTTTGGAACTGCCTCTGAGTCTAGCCAAAACAAGAAGTCTCGTACTAGGTCAACTGGCACAACTTCAATCAACACTGAAGAATCTGATCCCATAGTCGATCAGTACACAGACTACCTACAGCCCACGCAGGTCGTCCGAAATAGGTTGAACACTTCCGGTTTAAAGCCTGTAAATCGCTTATTCGAGGATATTCAGTGTACTATAGAACCTCTGAAACCCACAATGTCTGGCCGGGTTCATGATGCTTCTCAGTTTTCCCAGACACCTCAGAATTTGCCAGTCAAGTCGTCCTCTGCCCCAAGACCTTCGACTGATGCATATCTTGAGTAAGTAATACAGGTCGTACACGAAACAGTGAATTATCGCTGACAAGTGAATTAGGATGATGCAAGGCCCCAAGGTTGATTTTTTCGTCGGTATAAAGCGAAAGAAGTTTACGTTGCCGAAGCTTCTTGTATGCCACTACTCTCCGGTTTTCGATAGGGGCTTCAATGGCGGTTTTATGGAGGGAGTCTCACAAAAGATGGACCTCCCAGACGATACCGTCGAAGATTTCGAGGTTTTGGAAGAATATATACTACATCACAATGTTTCCAACATTCTCTTGGTAAAAGTATGTGGTGTCAAGGCCGCCGCACGCTGCGTCAACTTCTTCAAATACGCAGACAAATACGGCATCGGCGACCTCACCGATATCATATATCCAGCCCTTCGATCAGCGTTCAAACGACACGGCGACGCTGGATTCGTTCCAGAATTCATCGAAACTGTCTTCTCCATGACGAAGAAGGAGAACCCGCTCCGAGATCTTATGGCAGAGGCCGCTATATCCTTCGGCGGTATTACTCTCCGAGAACCCGGTGTGAGTTATCGACAGGGTCGGTTCGAAAAGCAAGAGAATGAAGTTGATGGCTTTGCTGAGGCAGTACTTCGATGCCTTTTGAAGAATGTTAACAGACTTGACTGTCCAGATCCATTCAGGGTCACGAAAGGGGTTCAACTCTATCGCCATTGATTAAGAGCACAGTCGGGCACAGCTCCTTGCAGTATAGAACGAAGCATGGGTTGCAGGGAACAGGTTTTGCTATCAATGGAATTGCTGGTATATCTTGGGAGCTTACACAGTAAGGGAATCCGCCTATATTTCGAAGCCTAAACCACAAGATTCAAGGGTATCTTAGCTATTTCTTCAAATGTGCTCAGATTTCAAACATCAAAGAAATATACCTCAAATCCCAATTGCGAAGATTTCATCTCATCTCATTAGGTGATAACCTTGCATTGCGACTCTTCTATTACGTGACGATGATGATACCCCAAACTATCTATCTATCCCCACTGCTAGAAAGCTTTTAGCCGATATATTGAGCTTGAACAATTCATATCTTCGAATCTCTTGTCCAAAATATGAAAGTAGTGACTAATATAATCAACTTAATAACTGTCTTTTAGGGAAGCCCTAATCCAAAAGGACTTTAAATATTCATCTCACCGTATCAGAGCACTCTATGAAAATTTCCTTCTACACCACCCTATACAATCACACAAATACATGGGATCACAGCCACAGCCACAACCACACTTCATCATCTATCACAGCCCATCAATTTAATTTTACTAAAAGTTAGATATTTCCTAGGGAAGTGTTAAGCGGCCCTAATATTTATCTCGCCGCATCAAAACACTCTAGCATGATTTCCTTCTATCGGCTCCACAATCACACAAATACATGGGATCACAGCCACAGCCACAACCACACTTCATCATCTATCACAGCCCATCAATTTAATTTTACTAAAAGTTAGATATTTCCTAGGGAAGTGTTAAGCGGCCCTAATATTTATCCGCCCGCAACGAAACGCAGTAGCATGATTTCGTTCTATCGCGTCTACAATCACACAAATACATGGGATCAC
>JWJA01005377.1:0-34077 GCA_000812885.1 Lanzia echinophila
GCATTTCACCATTCACTAAGTCCACCGACGCGCAATTATCGAAGAAGCTTTAAAATCGTTCGATTATTCAATTATTCAATCTTCGCAATGTTCGCTCCCTTCCTCTTTCCTCCCTTCCCTTTTACGCGTTAAATATTAACTTCTTCGATCGTACGATAGGCCACCGAATATGCCACCTGTCCTAGCCAATCTAGCAAATCTAGCCGCCGCTATTAATGATGATCCGGAGGTTAGAGAGGCTCTTAGAGAGCTTTTACTTGCTATAGCCGAAGTTGCGATTTATTACGCCGCTGCGCGCCTCCTCACACACGTTAGCGATGCGATCGATCGATATATTTAAAAGGTTCGAGGACGTTATTAGGGTACGGGGTTACAATGGTTACGGGGAGGGTTTGGATAAGGGGCATGCGTAATAAAATGTCGGTGGTTTGAAGTTGGCTGTGTAAAAATAGTTATAAGCGTTAATACTATCGTATTATATGTGGATTGAGTCACTCGCGTTATAGAGGAGGGGTAATCCGTAGTGGCTAGTGAGCGATGTTTACATTTATCATCTTTAGGAATCAAGTTTTAAAAATCACTGTCGCAAAGTCTGCACCTAGTAGAATCACAGACTCTATCTAAGCCCATTGTAATTGATAATGCTTTCGGTTCGTCTACTCATTTGGATACAATTGACGCTACAAGACACTCTAACTTATAAAAGTCTTACACATTTTGTTCTAAAGTTGATTGGTGCCGGCCTAATAGAAGACATTTAAGCAATGGAAGGTTGAATTACTGTAACCCTACCACTTGAGCGAGGAGGGAGAGATGGGTGATGGAATGTGTTGAAGGGATGAGGGAACCCTTGGCCCCCATCGGTACGAGTGTGAGAGCAAGTTATCCTTTCCTAGCATGACAAAGAGATTGCGAAAAAGCAGCAAGTCCACTAAGAATTCACGGTTGCAGCGAACGGCAAATGGTGATAGTACCAATCGGATGAAGTGTAATCTCTCATATAGATCTCAACTGTGGGTGATTTGGCGGTTTTCCAAATGTGCCTAATTGCAGACAAGTCTCTGGGTGTTCCTTTCCATAACCCACTTCCCAAGACCATCGGTTGAAAGCATCAATCCGCAATGGCAGCATATGAGTTGAAGTGCACACAATCGAAAGCGCGGTGTGTTTCGCAGTCGACCAAAAGCTGGAACCAATCGCCGGAATGATTTCGAATCGGCAGTTTATTCGACCGCTTAAACGTGTATGGACCACCGGGACACAAGGCTCAAAGAGACCAGTAGCAGGTCACATCAAGGTCTCCATTCGGCACGGAATCCGTGGGTGGTGCAGAAGATCAAATATCCTTAATTCTCCTCTGAATTTCGTCTTCTGCTTCACCAATTCAGTTCCGATTTCTGCGCCGCTGTTGACGCCTTGTGTTGATGTCCTCCAATCGGCGCAATATCATCCTCATTACCCTCCATCAACGACGAATCTAGAGACCACTCCAATATCTCCCCTTGTATAATATTTTCCCAGCGTTGAACCAATGGATGTGCAGCCGCAACATCAGGAAACACGACATCTTTTCCATCATCCTCTCCCGGAACTGCAAATTTCCAAATGCCATCCTCACCCCACCATTCTTTTGCGAAAACATTTTCTGTCTTCAACTCTTCTTTCGCAGTCGTTATCAGGGTTTCAAGTCTTTCCTTTTTCGCAGACCATCCCAGGTAATCGTGTGCAAGATTCGCGTTCTGTCTCGCAGATGCAGACGCAGACGCAGACGCAGACGCAGATGCGACCGCCGCCGAAATACCTTCGAGAATTCCTAGGATTCGACCGATTTTAATTCCCAGTACAGCACCCAGCGCATAACCCTCGTCAAATCCTGTCTGCACGCTCTCGGCCTTTCCCTTTGTAACACCATCTCTGTATCCTTCTGTTTCGTGCTTCTCCTTCAATCGCGGTATGTCTGAGATTTCGCGGTTTCCCAATCGAAATGTGGGATTCGTATTTGTTTCCGCTTCATAAGAGTCGTCGTGATTGTCGTGGAATGTTAATGTGGGTGAATTGGGTGCGGAGCCAAAGACATCGGATAGATTATCATTGGTAGTTTGAGGAGAGGATATTGTGATGGGAAGGGTTCCGGATGCGGGCATGGGAAAGTCTTCGTCGCGAAACATTTTTATAAATTGTTGCGGGTTTGAGGAATTTGTGCTTGAAATTTAGCTTGACTAACTTTGACCCCTCCATAAATTCGTAGTGGGGTTTAATGGATACCCGTAGTAAGAAGAGAAGTTATGGTCGCAAAATTAGTTGTAATTATGAAGAAGACCATTCGGATAAATCACTCGCCCCTACTTCGAGATCTCGTAAGGAGATGAATTAGTACCTAGTATGGAAGAAGACCATTTCTAGAGATTCAAGAAAGCGTCGCAAGTGTAACCTTAATTCTAAGGCTCCTCTCAGCCACAGCCCTCCACACTGTAGAACTCCATTCCTCTGATTTCTCTTGGTGATATATACATATATACGAAGTACATGTATAAACATTCTTACTCGATCAGAAATCAATTCATGACTTGCTGACTTTGAATTGTAGGTGAGCGAAGCCTGCAATGTAAAATTCATGACATTACCATCTTTTTGCCCGTTTACGGCGGTTCTTTTATGATGGTCTGGCTTTATTGTGGGCATAGGAATTAGGTCTACCGATGTAGGAAGAAAGGCACAGGATGGAATATACATATTACTATTCTCATATACCTCCACAATTCTATCCACCAACAATCATTATGGGTTAATCAAATCCGGGCTATAACTCGAACAAGTGATTCGTGCGGTCATGGGCAATCTTTCTCTAGGGATGTTTTCATTCATTATGATCTACCGACAAGAAATTGTGCTTTTCCTTCCTTCATTATTCTACAGCCTGGCATAGTCACAATTCTGCTAACTCCTCCCACGTTCGTAGCATGGTTACTTTCTGGTCTACTCTTTCAAGTGGATTTGAGATTCCTTCGAAGTTGTTTCTTGTTGAAAAGAAATCTAGATTGTCCGGAAAGGAAAGAGTGGGTTCTTGATCCATTTCCACAAAGTCCACCTCGCATAAATCATGTCTGGATGCTAGCCTGGAATATCCTTGCTCAATTCGAGCACTTGGAGCAGTTACTGAGCTTCTTCAGAATAGCTTTGCCCCCCCTCCCCATGCTACGATGTTCACCACCGCCCGGATCGTCTTGGGATCGTTTTCCACAAAACCACGTTTTTTTTGAAGCACTTCGATCTCTACCTGTTTGGCTCACCACATTATATCCCTCAAAGCATGTGTTCAATCAAGAATGCAAGTATTAAGGTTTATATTGATAAGGGATGAAGATGAAGTCTCTCTTAAAAAAAGGTTAAAAAGCTCAACTCTGTCTAAAAAATGCATACTAAGTAGCCTCAAATCTATCTTATTGCATATCTTTTATGCATAAAATCCAATAATGTTTCTAAAATATGTAACAAAAATTGTTTCCCAAGTTTTACTGTATATCTGAAGAAAATACATCGTCCCACTTTCAATGATTCTCGTGTTCGTATTGGTGATACCGGTATTATGATACCAAAAACAAAAAGAAGCTTCATAAATCGCTACTTTTCACCGGTTCATGCATCCCTGGTACCCCATGGAGCTACCTAGCTACATGTTAGGTTCTTTGCTGAATTCGGCATAGCAAGAAATTATCTAATTGTCTTGGTATCCAATTAAAAGTTACATATACTTCCCAAAAGATTACAAGCTGGTTCCTATTATTTCAGGCGTTGAAAGAGGTAACGCAGTTATGCTAACATAAATGTTGCATAACCCATGGACTCCATATATACATAAGCTGTTATCTCTAAGGTTACCCGTAGCAGCAGTTCTGCCAGAGTGATATAGAATTTTATCTAGTGAGTCTGTGGATATGTATTGTATTGAGAGCACGAGTTTATACTTTCCGCGGGATTTGATGTATTCATCAATCTCCGCACCGGGCTTGCAATTAAGCGGCTGCTATTTCTCCACAGTGTTTAACATGACAGCTATTATCGTCCTCAGGCCTGTGCTCGTTGCTTCGGCGTCGATGCTCTGGTGTCAATGAGCACAGGTGCCACGATGGCTGACGTTAAGACATGAACGCCGGCAAGTGGGTAGACGGGTGCTTATCAGTTATCTTTTGCCATCTTTCCAATTTGCATCGAGCTTAGTTGATCGTCTATGATGAGCTCGGATTTGGCAACGGGGAAGAAGTTTAAACTGGTATATTCCCATATCTCAAGTGTTTTCGCGCAAGGGAATGTCACAACCGGTAAATATCATTAATGCATGTAAAAAGAAACCCCGTACCCGTATTGGGCGTCCAATCCCCATTTATGATAATGTTGCGTCCGGTGGAAGTAAAGAAGAAACACATTCTAGCGCCACCTACGGTCGTTGACTAGCTATCCCTATACATTATAATCATCCGCATCATCAGGTATCCAGCCGCCTTTATTACGCATCAGCATGTATCGTGAGTGATGGTGTATTCGTAATTTGCAAGTCTCGGTCTAGAGCCTTTTCAGCATTGCTGAGCGGGATTTTGTTGCTGGGATGTTGGGATATTGCTGCGGAACTGTGGATCGAAAAGCCCCATTGAAATTCCGAGCCCATTGGTGGGTTGTGCACACTCCACACAACACACAAAGGTAAAATACATCTTCGGTATAGATCAGCTGGGCCCTTGGCCATACAAGAAAAAAACTTAGAGAAATTCTCAGAATTATCCCTACTTGAGTGTAGAAGATCAAGGCCTTTCATAGGGTAGAGTTGTACGATATTACTTAATCGTTGAATCAATGATGTTGATCATATAGAATACAGAACTCGTTGATTTCCGGGCCTGATCAGCCAAGGAACAGTCATTATAGGGAGAGCAAGAGCCTTGTAAAGTACTCCAACCCGAGTGAAAATCCGAGATTCCATATTTTCTCCACCCGCTAGCTTGCCCGCGGACTTGCCGCCGGTTTATATCCTTGTATAATTCATTTCGACGGATACTTCCCAACTGATGTTCAGTTGGTATGTAGTTGGTATGGTTAAACCTCGGAAAGATGAGTTCTACCAGAGTATATTTTTTTTCCGACTCATATTCAGTTCTTATGTAGTTGGTATGGGTAAAGCTGGGAAAGATGAGTGCTGTTCGAATATGTTTTTCAATTGAATTGAATTTCCAATTACTTTCTTTTTAACATTCCCCCTTTTGCTCTGTCCTGAACGTACCTAGAATTTAGAAATCTAGAACACAATATGAAACATTTCAATGGCGACCCTGGGATCGGACAATGTAACTCCAAATCTACCGGAGTATAGGATAGAAATTGCCGACCAATCCCAGTTATGGTCAGAATTTTATTTCGGGTGTATCCGTCAACGTTGTGGCACGCGCTATCTATCCGAGACCCATCAGTAGTTAGTACACACACTGGCACTGCTCGGGGCTTTCGGCAACATCGGATTTCGTATCACTATTATCAAAAGCTTCACGTTGATACCAGTTGAGTGTATTTGCCTGCAGTATCGGAGACCCTTAGTTCCCACATTTCATGTGCAGACCACATGGGTCTACCGGGACTCAACCCACTGGGTCGGGTCCCTCACCCATTTCAGCGATTCTCCATTGTTTGTTTGAAATGAAATGCTGTTATCCGCGCCGTTTTATTTCAAAGCCCGGTCTATCACAACTCTTGTTTTGAAGATCATTGCTAAATTGTTCTGTAGGAATCTCTGCACCTCCCAAAAAGTCTCATACAGCAATCCCCCATTCCCCATAAATCACTACGCGACTCAATAATATACCCGCCACCCACTTTTCTATAACGGTCATGCAGTAGACTATGCAGTAAACTGCCACATGGCACATATTTGTATGCAATTCAAAATCACAATATTGGAAACTCGTCGCTATCTGCACACTGGAATTTGGCAATAGATCGGTGGATGTTTTTGGAAGGTAATTTCGAGTTATATAAAAAGCAATCAACAGCTTCAGCAAACGGTTTAAACATACAAGTCTTTGAAGAACAGAACTTCCCTACTTTCATTCACATTCAGAACCTATTAGAAGCCTTCCACAGCCACAAACAAAATGCCTATCTTGGACGAACATATTGTGGAAAGTAATGGCAACGGCAACGAAGTCTGCAAAAGAATCCCCGCCAAGCTCGAAAATTTTACGACTGATGAAGACTCGGCTCTATTTTGCGCTATCAGATACAACTTCGATTACCTCCCTCAACCGCCAAAGTGGCTGCACGCACAAAAGGTCACACTCGACAATGTACTCAAATTAAATTTCTCCGAAATCCAGGGAGAGACACGGAAAAATGGTATTACTGTCTACCCTGAAGCCGCTAACCTACCAATCCATACTGGAATTGGACCATTTCGACAAAGTAAACACTGGAAGGCTGCCGAGACGACTGCTAGAGAGCTCCTCGAGCTATTTGCACAAGATCGTCATTGCATGGACACCATGTTGTCTAATGGACAATCGATGGCAACCCTCGCCAGACGCCAGCTTCAAGGCTCGGTCTTGGACACATATATCCGCTTCAGTATATACATGCACGCTGATGCAGATGAGCGACGAATGCAGCTTCTGGCTCAAGCCGTGGTATTGATCTTCATTTTTGATGGTAAGTAGGCGAATTCCAGCGTCAATACGCTTTTTTCGAGTCCACTCTGACAGTATATAGACATGTGGGAAAATGCATCTTCAGAATTCGTTAGTACCCTTCCAAGTGCTCTTATCTAACCCACGAAACTTATTTTTGTAGACCAAGCAGGTGCGAGATGACTTCGTTGGACGTATTCAAGGAAATGTCTCCAAAACTATTGAAGATACCCCACTACAGCAACGAATGCATGAAATCAGGCAAGGCTTCTTAGAGGCGGATGCGGAAGTTGGAAATGGAGGTGCAGAAGTGCTTCAAAAACTCATTGAGTTTTGTCGCCATGAACACCCAGAGGAGTTTACTTCCGCACGAGCATACCTTGATTATCGTTTCGATGATATTGCAAACGGGTAAATGAAAAAGTTTCCAATTATCTGACTTTTCTGACGATTTATTCACAGATTCACTTGGGCTTCTACCAAATTCTCTTTGAATTCGAGTATAGCTCTGGATAATCCGAAACTCCAACGTCTACTCCGCTTCTTAGGAGACCAAATTTCTATTGCCAATGATATTGGTTCGTATGATAAGGAAGAAAGGCATTTCCGTGAAGGGAGAGCTAAAGAAATGATCAATCTGGTACATACTATTATGCAGGTCGATCGAATTAGTGATCCGACAGCAGCAAAGGGCATGGCTTATGCTATACAACTGTGGACGGAGAATGAGATTCTGGAAGAGCTCAAAGCATTGAAACGCCAAGGAGACCTCACGGCTGAGGAATGGAGATTCGTGGATGGATGTATGGTCGCTGCTTCGGGAAACATTCTAACCTCGGTTGTGATATCTAGGTATGGTGGTGAGAAGTCAAAGATTGCCCTGTAATATGTATGTATGTATGCGCTATTTTGGAACCATTTCAGTATATATAATTTATGAAGTTTATGAATATTTGTATATTCGCAATAAAGTCTCAGGCGTTAGAAATTGTACTCCTCTGGTCTCTTTTATCCCGAAACCTCCCTTCGTCTTATATCAGCATAATCATTTTTGGTGATAGATTTGTTCATTATCCTGTTTAGGAGTTGATGAATTTGTTATGAAATATGTAGAAATTACACCACTCTGTATCACACTAGTGTACTGTGGAGGTATAAGCTGAATGATGGATCAAAGTACACCATCTAAGGCTTCAAACCATTGTAAATAATCGTCCAGATTCCGCATCTGTTTCGGAAACAGATTAAAGCACTTGCCATTTTCTCCTTCACTTTCATATACGCGTTTTCTTTCGCGCACTCTCAGAATCGGATTCAAGGATCCGCCATCTTCGCCATACTCTCCTTTCTCTAGTATTATTTCGAAAGAGCATTGGAGTATATGGCATGGCCACTCCCCCTCAGCATTTATACAAGCATCTTTTCTAGTCAGCTCCTTGGCCAATGCTCTCCAATTCCATTTTGCCTCATGATTCTTAACTTTGCATGCCTTGTGATCAAGATCCCAGATGCAAGGAAAAGTGATCGTGAAAGCGGGTGTTGAAACTAAAATTGCTGATCTGGATGCAACTTTGATGCAAGATCATTGGAGGATAATCGTAATATGAACACTGATGATACTGGCAAAAAGAAACATATATGTAGTAAAACTTCTAAGAGCATCTTCTACAAAAGATGATGTTAGTTTTGATATTGATTGGAAGTTAGCATTCCCTTGAGATTTCGCTACTGTATTGAACCCTCCATTTCTTTCGAATCGGTGGAGTGCAGAGAAAGCATGCTTAGGACAAAATCTATGAGAGTAGGTATTTTGATAGGATCTGTACAATACCAACACTCGTCAGTAATGAAACGTCCCAATCAAATTCCTCCACTCCCCTAATCCCCATGACCTGCATACCCCTCCTCGTTGCTTTTTTAGAATTGGTATGCACCATAATTGTTTGGAAATCTGCATCCTCTTAATTCCACAGCACAGGTTAGTCTTTCCTGCCCAAAGTAGTCACTGTTCTTGAGAATTGAGCTGTAAAGAGTTTAAATGGTAGCAAGAGGCGTCATAGGAGAGATGTCTTCATTTCAGTCATTGAGAAACTTTTCAACGAGGTCAAGACATTTGTCGTGAATGGGAAACATGAAACTGCCATGAATGTGTGGCCTGAAATCATTTCAAAGGATTAATTATATGGAGTGGTGGGAGTAAGACGGGACGGGAATGGAATAATTTTTGTAGGGTAAAGTAATGGCGCATGTGCCAAGCCAAAGTAAATGTGTAATCTCAAATCTCATTTTAATACGCGACAAGTACTATATTCATTCATTTTAAACCACTTCCTTCCCTAATTCTGACACTCATTAAGTTAATTGAAATTATTTATACTACCTCATTACGTCGTACTTCGAAGTCTCTCATTTTCGTACTGCGTATAAACCCAAATCGTCGAAGATTCATTTCCCCGCGATAGAATCAATACCCTGCGTCGCGTCTTATACCTTTCCCCATACCATAGCTCCACCCCCCACAATTGAAAATGCTCTCCACAAAATTAATCGCGCTCGTCCCCTACTTCTTCCTATCTACAGTATCCGCAGGTGGGACACTTGGTTTCGCACTTGGCGACAAGAAAGCAGACGGTACCTGTAAATTCCAGAGCGACTACGAATCTGATTTCGAGGCTATCGCGAAGAGTGGAAGTAAAATTGTGAGAATCTATGCAGCTAGCGATTGTAATTCTGCAAAGGAGATCCTGCCGGCCGCGAAAGAGAGTGGCTTCAAGGTTATTTTGGGGATCTGGTGAGTTGTGCAATTGGTTTTATTTATGGAAATGAGGCACTTGTAGCTAATTGATTTCCATGACAGGCCAGATACAGAGGATTCATATTCCAAAGACAAGGCGGCGGTGGTGGAATATGCACCACAGTATAGCGACCAGGTCTATGCTATTACGGTAGGAAGTGAGACTTTATACCGGGGGAACTTTACGGGGAGCGAATTGTCGGATAAGATTCAGGATGTGAAAAGTGCGCTCGGAGGGGACTTTGCAGTGGGTACGGCGGATAGTTGGAATAAATACATGGATGGGACAGCGGATGCAGTTATTAAAGGTGGTGCTGATATTTTGTGAGTAAAAGTCCTTGGATTGACGGGGATATTGGTGCAACGGCACAAGACGTCGTAATTGAAGGCTGATTGAATGTTCTCTAGGTTGTGTAATGCGTTCAGCTATTGGCAAGGACAGGATATTAAGAACGCGACGCACAGTTTCTTCGACGATATAATGCAAGCCTTCGGACATATCCAAGATGTAGCTGGCTCAGCTAGTTCTGGACCCGAATTATGGGTTGGTGAAACCGGTATAAATTCACCATTCCTCTTCACTTTTATTCCTATTCATATCCACCCACGAAAGTTACTAACACATATTCAGGATGGCCAACAGCAGGCTCCAACTACCAATCCGCAGTTCCCGGTACTTCGAGCGCACAAACATACTGGCAGTCAGCTATCTGTGGCATTATGGATTGGGGTGTGAATGTTTTCTCATTCGAAGCATTTGACGAGCCATGGAAGCCGGTATCCACAGGACAAGATGGATCGGTCGCTGATGAAACACATTGGGGAGTGTGGAATTCGGATAGAAGTCCTAAGTTTTCAATAAGTTGTTGAAAAAGATTCATCCGATAATTATAGTTGTTGGTGATCAGATGAACCAAGGAGGACGGGTGGGAGTTTCAGTGTGCAAGACTGGATGAAGCTACATACATGGTTCATCTGAAATCTTTTGGGCATGATTACACCAGGAAGTGTATGTGTCGATCTGGATTTTTTTTCCAATCTCATACCTTACCGTTCAACTTGCATTCAATAACCCTAAGAAAATTATGTGATGCTAATCATCAAGTGAGGTTCGAAGAATGAATTCCTTGAAAACGAAGGTTTGTTTTTAGAAAATTTGATTTTTTGTATTGTTATTAGATTTTGGGAATAGTTAATGAGTTACTGGACAGTAGGTACTCTCATGCATTTCTGAAATCATCGTTTTGCTTGTCATCTATCTCTTGTTATTCACTTGTTATCCATTGGATGTTTTAATAGTATGCATGTGGAATGTATAGAGTGGGCGTAGCCTATACCACCTACTTTAAATCCGAGCTTCCTGTCTCCTGCACTCATGTGTGGCCAACTCCCCGCTATAACAGAACGCCGCATCGCATGTATACACATCCCACTTTGGTTTTCACACCTCTGCGTATAGGCTGGATGCCTTAAAGTAACTCGCCGCCGACAAGATCGATCATAGACAACATGTTGGTCAGTTGTAGTTATGAAACCATCAATAAAGTAGCATCGTTTGGTTCCCATGCCCCGCCGCCAGCAAAAAAGATTCGAGTTTCTCAGTAGTACTGCAAATGTGTCACTGGAGTTCTTTTCAGCTGAGAGTACAAAAATATATTGTGGTATGCTAGTTTGATGAAAATGACTTATATCATGCATATATACGTTCCACACCACTGATGAAGATGATAAGACTCAAATATCTCATTAGAACCTATAAAAAGATATCGCCGTAGTCTAATCAAAGACATACGAGTTATTATAAAATGATAAATAATCAGGTTCTGGAATTACGTCCACTGCTGATACCAATTAAGATTGTCACAATTTCACGCCAGCCCGGCCGCGACTATCTCCACTGTAATGAAATAATTGACGACGATAGAGATGTTCTTGACATGACTTAGGCGGAATAATATAACCGTCAACCCACGATCTTGATTCACACAATATCTGCTGCCCGCTTCACATTCATCCTGTTTGTGGGTGCCTCCCGCTCTTCAAGCGAATCTGCCTCGGGGTTCACGGCGAATGATTGCGCCGCCTCACTCCCCGTTAAATTTGTTTCTAACAGGTCATCATGACGCAACTTCTGTTTCGAGGAATGGTGATCGGGTTTTGGAAAATCAGCCATTTTGATAAATCGACCTGGGGTTGCTGATTGTGTGCTTGCTTCGCTGGGAGATCTACGCCAACTGAAGATGGAACTCCAGTTAGAGAGGAGAGTGACGAACGGCTTGAGATGTTTGGCGAGGGGGACAATTGTTGGGAGGCAGGAAGCTACGATCGAGGCGCAACATTCGATGCGAACCCAGAGGGTATTACCATTCGCGATAGCTGCCAAATAAATGCATTGTCAGCGCTGTAGCGTCAAAAATGAACTTTTAATAAGAAAGCTGGCCACTTGTCTTCTCGATGGTATGAATAATGATTAATTAGAAGAAGCCTTGTAAGTTGTACTTACCTGTCGCTTCATCGGGGTGTTGGATAGAGAAGCTGCCAGTAGGATCATCAGTCACTTTGTGGAGCTGTAACGCGTACCATAGTCGTACACCGGAAGTTGCAACACAACTAACATCATATAATTTCGTTGTCAGTATTGTAATTTGACATAGATTGAATCCGCAGAGAGCACTCACAACAGTCCCAACCAGAAAAGAAACAATAAAGAAAACTTCCTTTGAGTGCTGAGGTGAAGAGATCGAATAACGGGTACTGGAAGACAGAGAGTCACCAAGTCTAGTGCGATATCAATGGAAGTCATTGAAGTGTTGAATGCACCAAAGTTGTACGATGTTTTCCCAAAATTGTTCCAAAAGTTTGAGATTGGATGGGCGGCGAATATAGCGGCCTAAATAGTATATTTAGTTACCTACACCATAGTACCAAGAATGGGAATATATCAAGACTCAATATACCAAGACTGCAACTGTTCCCCACGCTATATCTATCGCCAGAACAATATTTGCCACGATAAGGAATTTTGTAATAGTGAAGATACGTTTGTAAAGCAGCACGAGGGAGACCTTGATGAGAGCGAAAGACACATGAGCCAGAATAATGTCGCTATACAGGAACTATTCACATAATTCAATTAGCAAGGCACAGGTTGTGAAGTAGGAATTTAAACAGCATACTTTGAGATACTCGATTCTTGTTTCCATGGGCAAAGCGAGTGTCAACTGGCCGTTTCCGGCGTCAATTGTAGCCCAGATTCCAGTGATACTCATAGTTATCAAAATTATCTACAACATTTGTTAATGTCGATCTTGGGTGAGCAGAGAATGAGAATGTAAGGAGCAATGAATAGGCTGCAAATACCAGTGCGACGAGAATCGTCCAGTCATCCGCTCCAAGTGAAGCCTTCTTCATGCGCCGAGCCTGAAACCTAGCAGCTACAGCGGCGGCGGCGAGAAGAGGCAAGACTATGCCCGTGCAAATAAATGCAACCTGTAAATAATACATCATTCGAAGTCTCTCCTCTGATATTCTGGAATGAATAATGTGCAATACCGGTATATATCAATGAGTGAGCAGAAGAAGACAGTATCGGGAGCCATACTTCAGTACTCTTCAAGTTTCAAGTGAATTCGCGGTGTACAAGCACTTTAGCCGAGCATCGCTGTGCCTCAATGGAAGGATGACTGTCAAGGAAACAAAAGAACCCGTATCAGAAGGACTGGCTTAGTTAGCAATAATACCTGCATGTATATTTTGCTATGTTCTGTTTTAAAATAATTGGCTTGTATGGTAGCACCGCAGTGAAATCTCAGAATAAGGAAAAGCTAATTTTAGCACTCTCGTGTGGCACAAAAACAGCCCATGAATATTGGTAAAAATTACACATATAAGTTGTATCAGAAGTAGCGAGTTGGTTAGTAGTTGGAAAAGACATAAATACAGATCCTGTTCGGACATCATAAAATCAACCTTTCCAGACACAAAACCAAACCGACAATTTCATCAATCCAGAAAATGCCGTCCCAAATTCTGCTACTCGCTGAGAAAATCAGGTCCAACACGGAAAAATTCAATGCCTACTTTGAATCAGAAAACATTCCAGAACTCTCATTTGACATTGACACCCCCACTAGCCTTTCATTGCCCGAGGATATTAAAAATGCCAGAGAGGCAATTCTCGATGCAACAAATGAGCTTCATGATTTGGTTCTCGGCCCAGAGCAATACCTTACTACATTCAATGTAGGTTACATTATTCCTTACAAATAGATAGATAGATACATTGCTGATGGTATTCCGAAGTACAATGGCCTAATTAGCGTCCAAGCCATGGAGAGATTCAACATAGCGAATAGTTTTCCTGTAGGAAGTGAATCAACATTCTCCGAAATTGCCAAAACATGCAATATGCAAGAGAGCGACGTCAAAAGAATCCTTCACCAAGCCATGTCCCAGCATATCTTCACCGAGCCCCGAAAAGGTTTCGTTGCACATACAGCAATATCGAAGAAGATAGCCGAGGATCCTCATATGCGCGATTGGATTGCTTTTCTTTGTGTCGATATGTGGCGAGCTGCTCCGCGAGTGGTAGATGCTATTGCTAAATGGCCCGGCTCCGAAGAACTTCATCATACGGCTTGGACGCTGGCCAATAAGTGAGCATCGGTTCTTTCATTTTACACTCCCCATTCTCATTCCTTGTTGCATGTTTCATCTCATGCATCATCCTACTTTCTTGATGAGGCTGTTTTATCTCCCATTCCTCCCAGTCTACCACAGTATAAGTACTAATTACTGACTCGCCAATGATCATCCAGTGCGCCGCTTGGTCTGACCAAGGAAATCGTCAATTATCCAGAACGCTTGGCGCGCTTACCGGGTGCTATGCATATGCTGGGATCACAGCCTGGAATGCAATATAGTTACTTCATCGAGAGTCTGGATTGGACCGATGTCCACACTCTTGTAGATGTTGGTGGTGCTGGGGGTTCGGTGAGCTTCGAGGTTGCACGAAAAGTTCCAGGTATCAGATGCATCGTACAGGATTCACCCCCTGTAATTTCGATGGCAAACCCCCCCGCAGACGTCGCTGCACGTATCGAATATATGGCGCATGATTTCTTTACCCCACAACCTGTGAAAGGTGCAGATATTTACTATTTACGTTGGATTCTCCATGATTGGAGTGACAAGCATGCGATCGAAATATTGCGAAATCTAATTCCAGGATTAAAGAAAGGGGCGAGGATTGTGGTTAATGAATTCTTGCTTCCGGAACCCGGGGTACTATCAGCGAGGCAGGAGCAACATGTTCGGTGAGTTCTTTATCTCTCTTGCATGAGGTTGCATACTAATTATGCATTGTCGCAGAGCCTTAGACTTCAGCGTGAAGATCTTGATGAATGGAAAGGAGCGTGCAGAGGAGGATTGGCTGGCTCTTTTCGCTGCTGCAGACCAAGGGTTTGAAATAGTCAGATTTCAATTACCACCAGGCGCCACGATGTCGGTGATCGAGGCTGTGTGGAATGGGAGGTCGTACAATGATGTTTAGTCGCATTTGGCCCTTGATTAGTAATAGCAGAGAAACAGAGGCGATGTTAATAGCGGGGAAAATCTGTGCCTTCAACAGGCATACAATTGATCTTACATTGCCCAAAACCGTCAACAAACATCTCCTGTCGACCACTATTTTTTCTTTTGGAATAGCGCTGCGGCGTACATCAGACATTGAAACTTACTTTTTGTGCAGGAGACTAGAGGTATTTTTTTGAAGGATGTGTGGTCAATGCCGATTCTGAAAAGTCCCATTGCGGCGTCGACATAGAGCCTCAATGATGGAGGTGTAATTAAAAATGAATGTAAGATAATACTTAGCAGCTCAATCTGAGGCCTGATAATTTCTTCATTTCAGTCATTTGTGTCGTAATTTATCAACATAATGGTTTTTGCAAATTGCTTCTGTTGTCCTTAAGCGCATTCGGTATTTAGCCTTATTGTCAGAGGTTTGGAAAATATGTCTACCGAGCCAGTTGATCAACAAATTTCAGTTCGATATTTGGCACGGGAATTGGAGAAGTATGATGCTAACCAGTCTATCAATACCCTGTTACTTGAAGAAAAAGGCGTAAGCTACCATTGCATGAGCCGGAGGTTATTGCTGACGCGCCAAAGTTTTGCGATTTAATCGGGAAGATATTCGGTTCTCTATCACCAGAAACTAAATCTATGGCGCTCAAATTTCTTCCAAGCCCACCGAAAGGAACGCGTTCTTCAAAGAATAGATCCTCAAGTGCATTGGCGTCAATATTAGCCATTGAAAATATCGCTTTGCCAACCGAGATACATCAATTGTTCAATCAATGTAAGGAAAAGCCAGAAAGCTTTTGGGCACCGTTGGGGTCACAGCGGTCGCCTGGAATTGAGATGACATTTTCACAGCCAGTGACAAGCCTCGTCTCAAACATTTACCTTGATCTGAAAGATCTTGGAATTCGAAGGGCATGGGATACTATCATCTGGAGATACTATGTTCTATTTTTCTATGATCTTGCATTGCTGATAGGCAACGGCCAGACCCGGATAACAGCAAAGCTTTTGGAAGGCCTCTTGCATAATCTCGGTCTATCTGAGTCGATCACAGATGAAGCTGCGATTATTGAAGAAAATATTATTGCGTGGTGCAGTGCTGGTCATAGATACTCCAAAATTTGCAAGAATTTGGATGACGGCGTCTTGTTTCTTCTTCCAGCGTTCACCGATGATATGTACGGAGACATCTAACCTTATTTCCTGATTCGAATTTATTCTAACTTGAATGACTTAGTTGGAAAAATGAAAAGTTACTGTCCGCCACAGATCTCAACTTAGCAACCAAGGCGTTGTATAGTAAAGGCATATGCAAATTATCTTCCCAGATTGGAACAGATATCGTCGGCACCAACGTGCGCCAGTGCATACTAGAGCCTTTTCGATGGAACGTTTCTGCATTCCAATTGCTCTCCGACTCAGTGAACAGAGGTCAAGGTAAGTCATCTAAGATTAGTAGTCCGCAGTTTCTTGGAGTCTCCAAAAGCTGTCAAACTTCTGTTATGTACTGCGAGATATACCAATAGCAGAGGCTAACAACACATTTTGATTATAGTAAGCCCAAACATCATCAGCAACGATCACCAATCTGTGGTAATGATGCAGGGTAATTCCCCTATATTTCAGAGCCAATCTACAATCAACCATGGGTACCGGGAGGTTCAATCACCAACGAACAGTGTAATCCCTCACCGGAGTTTGGGTGATTCAAATTATCTCTCCGTGCAGATGCACCAAAATATACCACTGGGTAAGCTTTCCACATTTTGAATCTGCAAACCTAAATCCCAATAATATCATTAGTATTACAAAATCAATGGTTGCTGTCAGCGCAAGAAAATAGCCATACTGGTTCATTACATGGAGAAGATAACATGTCGGCAGAAACACATGTCACGACCCCCGAGAGAGATTGGTTCGGTATGGAAGATCTCCCAGGTTATCCAGGCTCGTGGTCGAACTTATAATAGCTTCAAGAACTTTCTCAACTCCTATGCTTCTGCTTTCACCACCTAGAACCATTTCTATTACCTTAGATGATACTCTAAAAATTGAAATTTCAAAAGGAATTTGAACATATCAATGAATGAATTTACGACGAGGTTATTCTGGTCCAAAACCATCACCAAACAGTCGATTGAGCTCAATAATCTAGAAAATATAGGATACGAGCACCCAAGTAACACTACGCTTCAATTTATCCCTACCAATTGCTGCTAGCATATATGATATATTCCCATATTAATGCAACCCCTCATGGTTGTTCCACCAGTACTTCTTTGCCAACAGAGTCCAAACTAAGAGATATCCTATTTCTGCCATTCCTTCAACAAATCCATCAATTCATTCCAATCCTTGCATCTATGCGTAACACCAAATCCATGCACCCCACCCGTCTTCTCATCTTTGACTTCGATGGTAGTATCAACATTGCACATGAGACTCTGTCGTAAAAGATCTATGCAATGACGAACATGAGACGGGGAAGACATCGCAGGGATCTCATCCAATGAGAGTGTTCGCCCCTCGATCGCAGCTTCATATGCTTGCCAGTATGCTTGTCGTATAGCATCCTGGCGAGATTAATCGTTAGCACCGTTACAATCTTTGGGACTTGGCACATACAAGACAGTGTAATTGGTGAAAACTTGAGAATGTTGAACGGTGCGGCACGAGAGGCTTGTGGGTAAAGTAAGTTCCGGATTCGGGATAGATGCTCTCCCAAGCAGCGTTAGTTGCATCGGATGGCGGATAGGAAAAGGACCGGTTATATTGGAAGGTGGAGTCTACCATTGATACTACAAGCAGATTAGTAAAATATCAGCGGAGTGAGTGGGCAGCAGGGCAGGAGGGGGTGAAGGTTTCGGTACTGTACTTACGCCGAATAATTGGGATGTCTGAATTGCGCAGGGTAATAGCTTGGGACCATCTTCCGGCCAAAAATGCGATGAAAATTGACACAATGAGAGAAATTATTGAGATTTTAGACCGCAAGCTAGATTGCCAGAAGGGGGACTTTTGAGGGACAAGGGATGAATATGCCCCTCCTACTGTTGGTGTCAGACGAGCTTCGCGCTCTTGAACATAATCCCAAGCTGATCTCCACAAATATCTCATTTTCACTTTGCGTTTCCTGTTGCTAAGGATGTTGGATTTTTCAGTGCGATGTTCTTGGATGCACGTTGAATGGTATGTCAACCACTGTAATGCGAGGCCCTGAATATTTAAATACAAATGAGGTTAATAGCAGCATGCACATCACACACACACACCGGAGTGATCATCTAGAAGCACAAATGCAAGCAAACTTTGCTAAGCACGATGTGGTGGACTGCAAGTTTAGGTAAGGTTGTGTGTGGCTCTCCATAAGTTATGGAGTTGCAAATCATATTCTTATTTCCCATATTGTAACCAAAAGAGCGGCGGAGTGAACATCACATTTCCATTCTTCCTTCAAATGCCTTCCCTGCAGCTTGGGAGCCTCAACGACATTGCTAGATAAACTAAGTACCCCATAAGCACAATAACCTTCCAAAATCTAACCCGAACCAGCATAGAGATCCGTGTCTGGGTAGGTGATATCATCGTCACGATCGAGATACGCAATCGTATCATCGGCATCGTCTCTACCCAGGAGAGCCGTTCGCATGTCTACCAGAGTCAGTATTTGATTTCATCCCGAGTTTGGCAAGAAGACAATGTACCTTTCATTGGAAGTGCAAGTACATGGGCTGCGAAGAAGACCAATGCAATACTCGTGAGTTTGAGTTTCATGACTGCGCGTGTCTTCGGGTACTGGTCTTTGGCGAAATTTGTTTGTGACTGAGTTTTGGTGGTGAATGAGATCGGTCTTGGAGGATTGGAATTTGTTTTACTGTTCAGACTGGCTTTCAGCTCTCGACTTATATATATGTGAATGCAATGATAGCAGAAAAAACAAGATAGAGGGTACAATACCAGGACAAACCATAGGTGGATGACTTTCCACATACATACATATGCAAGAGCAACCATTTTACCATTAAGTGCATATGATCATTTCTCATATTCTTCATTGTCGAGCATACATGCATATCGTTTTGGAATAAGCAACTCCCAATGTTGCTCCGTTTCCGATGTCGCAAAGATAAACACCCCTGGAAGGCGTGACAAAGGTTCAACTGGCCATGAAACTGCTGAATGCTGAATCAGTATCACCCACGATATGAATGATAGCGACGTAGCCCCAAATCCCTAACTTGCCAAACATTTCATTCATTCCCCTAAACCGTTTCCTTGGACTTTCAATATGGATGTCAAACTGTCACAGTTTTTCGACGAACGCCAGCCCTTCCTCAGCAAAGTAACATCAAAGAAAGACAAAGCTCATACGCCACGAGTCTTCTGGGTCTTATTTGGCTTGGCCCATATAGTCCTCCTTCTCGTTTACACGAGTATTCTGCTCGCCCTATCCCGTCGGCCAAACACGAACGCCCCACTACAATTATCAAATGGTATGCTATCCCCACACACAGAAACTTCCTTTCTATGTAAAAATGCAACATGATTCTGATCCTAACACCAAAATCTCAACAGCACTTCTCGATCTCTCCATCTCCACTCATCCAGTCCTCTCCCTCACCGCCGGAGAAAGCCCCTTTGCCGGCGGACCGGATCCAGAAATCGAAAAGGAATGGCATGATCTCCTCTCAAACACCAGCATCCGCGTTTCCAGCGACGAGCTAAAACGTAATGGGAATCATAGAGAGTCGGTGGGGTTTGCTGATGGAAGCGACCAATATCTAGCTTGGTTGGGGGTGTTCCATCAATTGCATTGTATTGTATGTTTTACTTTCGTTCTATATTTATCCTGTCTTCGTCACGGTGCCTTCTGTCTGGATTTCGAGACGCGTTACTGTAATGAAAAATGCAGACATACTTACCATACGATGATAGAAACGCATGCGTCAATTAAATTACCGCGAACACTACTACCCCAACATGTCCGACAACGAGCGCTGGAAACTGGAGGTGCATAATAGTGAGTTTTCTACCAACTTCATCTACTCGTGGCATACTAATTTCTAATGTTCGCTAGATCACTGTATAGAGCTTCTCCGACAAACCGTGATGTGTAATCCAGACACGACACTTACGACATTTATATGGACGGAGTCAAAAGAAAAGCCCGTTCTGGATATCGAGCGGTTTGAGCGAACATGTGTGGATTGGGAGAGATTCATGGGCTCCGTTGCACATCGGGTTGCGAGTAAGGCAGATGTTGAGGCGATGGTAAACCCTTTGCTTCATCGCACGAGTACTTAGTTATAGCGAAAATGATGTCCCAACAGAAGTCAGTGTATTTAGATATTTAGCTGCTACTATCAATCCCAATATTTCATTAATGACCCAATACTTCACGCTGTTGCATCTCGATAGTCCAGGCAAGAACTTCATCCCAGCGCTTGCACTGGTGCTCCACCCCAAACCCTATAATAGCCTCTATAGGTAGAACATGTTTTTCCACCGTCATATCCGCATTGCACATAACAGTCTGCCTGATGAAATCCAGACAATGTCTGATATGTGCCGGCGTCGCGTAAAAGCCAAGATCTACAGATTGGTTTTGCCTCGAGTGGAGGGCATTGTAAACGCTCCAATACCCACGTCTGATGCCATCCTTTACTTGGTCAGTAACACGACACGTTGAGTCGGAGTTCCTACTGGCCAGAGGGCTAAAATAAAAAGCTTACAAGACAATGTAACTGATGATAAACCGTCAGACCACCTCCATCTGGCGCAATCAACGGGTCGTGAAAGAAACCTCCATGAGGAGGGGCTATGCTTTCCCAAGCCGCATCCGTGACGTCCGATGGAGGTTCGGCGAATGTTCGATTGTAAACCAATGTTTGATTCACATAGTGTACTTGAAGTATATTTCAGCATGCGTAAGAAAAAAGATATCCAATTCTCATAAACTCGTACTTGCAACCAATGGAGAATGCTGCATGACCGCAGATGCTCGGCCCAGAACGAAGCCAGTTCCGCCGGCGAGGGCTCCAAATGCGAGGAAGGCTATGAGCATCCATAAACCGCAAGCCCTGGGCTTTTGCCTCAAATCTTGGCCGCTAGGAGAAGTCAAGTCTAAGTCGTCTTTACTGCCCAAACTTGAATCCTCCACATCGGAATGTTCGTTAAGTAGTGAATACATATGCGGCTTCATTGTAATGAGGGGGGATTGAAAAAGATTGAGCGTAGTATAGTATGGATAAGTCGACAGTTTTATGTAGCCTGAGATGAACAGTCCTCGGTAGATGCGTTGATTGCTAATGCCTTACTTTAATTATATATTGAGCCTGCGAGAAATTATTATACCCCATTCGGAACCACTCCAATAGCATTATGTTGCAGATAAGACTCACAGCCACCTGTATATTAATGCACCTTTATGTAGAATGGTGTTTCCGAATGAGTACAGACTGCATGCGTCAGCAATCAAACTCCAACACCGCTGCGCCGTATATGGATGTGTAATGCAGATATCAACCCACCACTCATATGTGGCGAAGATGCAGCTTGATATCTCTCAACCAACATTGTGTGACCACCACTCTTCGGTCATCGCAACATTGAATGCTACCCAAAATAGGCTAGTTCTACCCAGTTATTCTGTATTTTCATTACACCGTCAGGTTACACTTACCACTTCTAAATTTAAACTCACTTGTACTGCTTAATTGACGTCCAGTCGAGTCCGGTCCAATATTCTCAAGTTTACCCCCCTCCCTAGCCTTGGCAACCATACCTCCCCCCTTATCCGATATCTCTAGTAAGGAAGAACAACAGAGTAACTCTCGCAATTTCCCAGAACCTTAGTCTCTTATTTTCTACGACCAGGTCGACGTACCGGATACTCTTTACAAATACGCCTCCCCCTTCGTCCTCCTACCCCATTTGGAGTAAATATCTCTTATTATTTATCTATTGCGGGGAGCTCTAACTATTTTAGCATATCAATGAGCATTTTCCCATCTGTCATCACATCAAAAACCAAGAAGTCACTTATGCGGAGCTCAGGACTCTTCCTGGTACCCAAAATTCGGTAGATATGCCACAGTATCAGGACCGCCAATTCACAGAAGAAGCGGTGGACAGGGGAGCTTGCTAATCGCCGAGAAATTGTATTATGGCAATATACTATTATAAAGTTTCCAACGCCAGCCCCATTCTCCGATGAATGTAATACCCACATGCAAAATATACACTGGCCCTTAAACACCGCTGTCCAATTCATTATTGCTACATGCCCCAGTGATCCAGTCTTAAATAAAAAACCAACGCATTTACTCCACAGCAGAATTTGCAGCGGGCTTGGGGGCATACATTCTAAATTGAACGAAGATGATGGCGTCCTCCACGATAGTTCCTAATGAGCCGATCAACCACGGGGTGTTGGTGATGAGGTACTCTCTTTCTAACGAATGGAACAGGATACCTGCGCCGTATGTGAGGTTTCCCATCAAGGAGAGGAGGAAGAATAGAAGGGAAAGTCCTATTTGAGTCAGATGAAGTTAAACAGAATTTGACGCGATGAAACATACCTTCGCAGGATTTATCATTATAATTCTTGAGGATCTGGGGAATGCGAGCACTGTATCCAGGGGATTAGCATATAATCACATGGTGTAGATAAATAAAACACATACCCAAGGTAACAGACGGCGCTGAAGTATCCCAAAATTTCGGCACCAACGGCGACTTCATTCACCTTCGGGACATCAGGGCTATTCACAGGAGTTGGGGTCCAAGCTCCAGCTTGCCACATAACAGCCCATCCAGCGGTTCCAGCAAGAATGACGGCTAGAATCCACAAGGTGTTTTTGAGCCAGGGGTTTCCCTCAGATGAATCCTCCGTTTCGATAAATTTGCTAAGGGTGTCTTCATGAGTAGTAACACTCAATGTTGATGAACGACGTCGTTGAGATCCGGGTAGGCCGATACTACTGCTACGACTGAGGCGACGAGTGAGTAGAGGTTCTTCTTCAGTTGCTTCGCTCGTTTCTGTTTGCTCTGTTTCGAGTTGCTTTTGAGCATTGATGCGATTATAGTAGAGACATTGTCCGATCAATACAAAATCTGCAATGCAGAAGTAGACTGCTAAAGCGATGACTGTAGGAACAAGACCAGCCCAAGTAGCACCTAGAAAACAAATCAGTATATATACATAAACACGTGACTCTTGAAAGATGACTCCATTCAGTTAGTTGTTGGTACACCAACAATGAGATTGAGGATCAAAATCCATGATGAACTCTCGAGAGCAACAGAAGAAGACTCGGAAACTCCGGTATTCATTCAAAAATTCATTTCCATCAATCTGTGACTTACCAGATAGATTCGTTACATCACCCAGTAACCAAACAAATAGAAATGCTAATGATATTCCCTCTGCGCTCCTAGTCTTATAATTGAGGATAAGTTGTGGTACCTAGAAATGAAATCAGTATCATCATTCCATATCC
Organism: Lanzia echinophila; assembly: GCA_000812885.1. Taxonomy (NCBI): domain Eukaryota; kingdom Fungi; phylum Ascomycota; class Leotiomycetes; order Helotiales; family Rutstroemiaceae; genus Lanzia; species Lanzia echinophila. The sequence continues at coordinate 23,547 of JWJA01005377.1, forward strand.
ATACAGCGACGATACCGCCAAACACCACAGAATGGTATTGTATCACTTACCAACAAAAACATCCACGTCGCCAAGCTAATACTTCCCAAAATGCCCGATAAGGCTTCTTGTATGGTCAAATCTTGCGATAAGGTTTTGAAAGATTCCATCATGATGTTATACCGATATATGGGAAAGATGGGAAAGATGAGAAAGAAAGAGTATAGAATGGGAGTGAGATATAGATTTTGATTCCGTGACTAAATGTTTTACTTGATATGGTGATATGGTCATTAAGAATCAAATATGTTATGATTGGGTGAAAGGAAGAAAAGGAAAATCTTTTTATGGTAAAAATAACAGTGTGTGTAGGTAGTGAATTCTAAAGTTAATTAAACCATAAAAAGTAAATCGAAAAAGTTTATGCTAGATAAGGTGAGATAAAGATAAGATTTTAGGTTAGCCAATAGAGGTCTTCAGCAAATTTATAATTTTATTATTTATTACAAAAGGGGTTTAGAAAAAGCCACACACATCCTTTTTTCTTTATTTTTCATAAGATTACCATACTTTTTTTAGCACTCCTCCAACAACAAGAATCTCAATTTATAACACAATTATAAAATTTATAATCATATTATTTCTTAAAATCTTTTCTAAAAAAGTAAAGCTTCAAAACCTTAAATCAATCAAACTCAATTGATTGAATTAATTATTTTTTATTGCATATCTAATATTTCAAAAACCCTTCAATTCATAAATTTTATACAAATTCATAAATATTTACTATACTCAATCAGTATAAGCTTCATGTGTATTAGCCTATGCTTTATAATTTTATTATTTCTTACTGAAGACCTCTAATGAAAAGTTAAGATTATTTTACTTCCAAGTTTATTAAGGATTTATTTTATTTGCTTTTGCATCACCACATCCACATCCACATCACCATCACCATCACTACTGGGTTCTAGGTTATTAAAATCTTTTTACAATTTATACAACCCACATTTCTCTTTATATTTACATTCTAAGGGATACTTCTAGATTCGAGTCGTCGGTCGTAAAAGAATCTCGCAGAAGAGTTATAGCTACTATGCATCTTAAATATCATTGATACTCAATCAAGAAGAAGCAACTACGTTCAACACCAAACAGACGGTGAACTCTTGTAGCGGGGTAAGGGCTACTTCCAGCATGTGCAAATATCGGACGATAATAACTAATCTCCTGAAACTCACCAATTTCATCTAGCTTAAGGAACATTATTCATTACCTATCTTTCACTTACTCGCAGATACTGAAACTTGGAGAGATTGAAATTCATCCGATAATTTATTTGCACGACGCTTCGAGGGCCCGAATCGACCAACCGACCGATCAGAATGCGACGTAACATCTCACCCAAGATATAGTCAGTATGCGCCTTCGCAGATCTATCGAGACGGGCGATGAAACGTCAGATATATTCGAGGCAGATTAGAGGGCATCTTGCCCAGATCAAATGCTACAACTGCGCAATCATACTTTTCGATCGATGAGAATAACACTTGGTGGAATCTAGCAGAACGAAATGACTGCAAGGCAGTAACAAATTCCTGCCGACTACTAGTAGTCATTACGAGCCCAAACCTCTCCAATTTATGCAGCGGCGCTCCCCCCCCCTCCTTTCCGCCGCCCGTCTTCACCAAAGACACTGCCAACTCACTTCGAACAGCTAACTCTGCCACGAGAACCTTTTGTCCTACCCTGCCCGAAACCTTCAATAATCCAATCACGACACGATTACACTGCGAATACATCCCCATCGAGTAATACAATGTCGGACGGGCTATGGATGAAACAATCGAATCTCGAACTAAATCCGGAATATTGACTGTATCTCTGATACGATTTTGCCAAATCTCTCATATAAGGAGTGCGAGTGTTTTAATTGTTTTGAAGAGTGAAATGTATAAGGTATTCAACACGATGCAATTTTCTACATATCATACTTCTGCTGCTTTGTCATTTCCTAGGGCTTGGAGGTGTGATTTTCAGCAATTCCAGGCTTTGGAAGCCCGAATTTTCATGGAATGACTCTTGTGCTACGTATTCGCAAAACAGTGCCAAGGCCCATCCGGGTACTCCTCTGTTATATCCCTCCATCTTTCAAAAACATTTCACAACTCACTGCACCCTAACCTCTACGTTAATCTCAGTATATTGCAACAGGTGGAAGTCGGTTTTAAGATAGGAACAAAGAGGAGAAGAATTAGGGATAAAAAAGGATTGCCCGTATTCATATTCTTGTACTTATCTATTCTATTTCTCAATAGCAAAACCAAACCTTTGAACGCCAGCAAGCAAACAGACCCCAACAGGAAATTAAGTGCTAAAGTCCCAACCAAAAATTTTTATTCCTTTTTTCATGTTCTTCTTTTCTTCCCGTTTTTGATTTTTTGTTTTCCTTTTGTGTTTTGATACCCGAAGATACAGATCACAATGTCTATTTACATTTTTGAAAGGTTTCACGATAATGCAAATGTCTCTCAAAAACCGACACCCCTTCAAGGGCTCTTCCTGCCACTCATCATTCCACAACTTCCTACAACTCACTACACCTGGATTGGAAGTCCGTTGCTCGGCAACTCTTCATAATGTGTTCAGCGTGCTGGCTGCTTGTCCTTCCATTCTGGGTCCTGTTTCTGAGATGGGGGTCTTCCAGAAAGTGCGTTTAGTTGCTCTAGCTACCGCCTCGACCGATGGGTAGAGTAGGGTTGTTCATGAAACACGATGTCGGCGAGTGGAATGTGACCCGGTTTGAGCCATGGGTGTTGGTTTCCGCCGGAGTTGGAGCTGGAGCTCGATCGGGATCGAGGTGCTGGTGGTACAGCTGGCCCCTTGCCCTTTTCCTCTTTCGTGGGCTTCTTGGTGGCTTTTTTTGGTGGCGGTGGGGGTTGAGAAGCTTTCTTCGTAAGGCGTTCATGTCGCGACCTGACTTGCTTAATACTCAGTCGATGTTCCTGGAATTCTTGCTGTTTTAGAATATTGTCATAAGATATTCCAGCTTTACGATAACTGAGGAGCGCTTCTTCTAGATGTGGATAATTTCTCCACTTGAAATATCCTTCAGTATTGGTGATATTTTCCATTGTGTATGTACGTTTCGTTTCGTTTGGATAAATTCAATTCGGAAATCTTGTGTGGCTGAGCGAGAACGCGATTCCTTTATTTGTAACCTTTAGCTTGTTGGCAGATTTATCAATGAATCAATCATTTATGGTTGATGTTTTGTTTTGTAAGAGTTGCTCCAGGTTCTTGAATAGCGAACTCAATGGAAAGATATAGATATAGATAGTACTTTGAGATGTTGGTAGATTCCTTCCCGTGAAAAGAAAATAGCGTTTGTTTGTTTGTTTGATATCCAGAAATTACATTAAAGAAGATAAAATTTACAATATATATAACCTAGGTATATTGTTGGAATCCAACATGACATAGTGGTCCTGGCACTTCTTGAAGGCTGTATAGGCCGGTTGGTAGGCCTACCTGAAAGCTTTTTACAGAGATTTTACAAACTTATGCGAACATTTGCGCGAGGAATTATTCGCCCTGTATATTGTATAGAATGATCGAAGATGAAATCTCTGTCCACCAGTGGGTGCATTAATTCATTAACCAACACCTTCAAATTCCAACTTGCATTGCATTTAAATGTTCAACTTTCATTCAACAATTAAAAATGTTATTTGATACAATTACTGAGTGATATTTTGACAATCAAATTTCCAAATATAAAGAGTTTTAATTTAGAAATTGGATTTATTAAGTTGATTTGAGACTTTGAGAATGGTGAAGTTTTTATTGCAACCACTAGTGGTCTTGTTGGTACTATGATCGCATTCTTACAGTAGGTCTACAGGTAAGGGTCTTTTTTTGGGCATACAATGAAATGAATTGTACTTGGAAATATGGGCAGATGTTGATTATGCTGTACAGTATCTAATGGTATTGACTGGACTTTTTTCGTTGTATGCTGAATGCAATATGATAGTTAGTTCGGGTGGGTGGTATGCTAGTCATCGCATCTTTTAATATGAAAATCGAGTACGACTTACTTTGCTAGGCCATTCTAGTATACACCAAATTATCTAGTTGGTATATTCAGCGTCGCACCGTTTTCTGATGAGGATCATAAAGCCATATTATTCAATTCAACCTGAATCCATCCATGCTTCTGGACACCATATCTTCAGCTCCAGATAATATAAATAAGGATCCGGATGGCGCCCATTAAAATCACACTTTACTCTTCCCCTCTTTCGTCATGCATACAAGAATCACAGTAACTGAACCTTCCATGGGGGCGGTTCATATTTCTCGGTATCCCTCCGACTCCTCCTACACCTCCTACTACCCAGACTTCAGTCTTCCGCTGCTGGGGAGCTCTTCACTATTGTCCCAACCAGGCATGAAGAGAGTAGGAAGATCCATTAGTCGGGGAGGATCTAAGAGCTGGAGAACCACCAATCAGATGTATTTGAGAGGAGTAAACCATGAAGCTAATACTCCATATTCAACAGCTATGAACCATGTGCCCTTTCCTTGCCCTTGCTCTCCCGCTTGCGCTCATCAATCCTGGCCTTTTTAGTCTTTCACTCGTTCCCAGACTCAGCGCTACCCGACTCTTGATCATCCTTACTGTCATCACTTTCTCCTCGATGTCTTCTCCGTTTAGGAACAAAATATTGTTTCTGGGTGTGGGGCGCATTCACTGGCTTGAACCCAAGTATTGTCAATTCAGGAGACGAAGATCTAGCGTGAGGAGTTGATTGTCGATGATTTGGTGATTCAGATACTGAGGCTTCAGGACTTAGCGCCCTGGAATTTGTGTGGGAGTGGTGGTTCCCCAGGGGTTCAGGAGATGGCGTTCGATGTTCTGGGGCTTGCTTCGGTGCCGTTGAGGGTTCCGCTGCGGGCGCTGAGGGTTGATTTGCTGGGGGTGGGTGTTGGAGTTTTGCTCTTTTCTGTGAAAGACCCAGGTATCGGATTCTGCTTTGGAGCTTTCTCTCGCTCAGTGCTGGGACTTTTTTTTTAGCTTCCACGAATTTTGGGTCCTTTAACATTTGGGAGTTGGTTTTCCCCTGGCTATGAAGTTCTCTGAGTGCTTTGTCCAGCTCTGGTAGCTTCGCCCACATCATCCTATTCATCTGGGTATCCTCCTCCCAGTCCTCACTCAATGTATATGTAGTATTGAGATCGTAACGCTCGGACGGGTCATCAATCAGCTCATTCTTTGCCATAAGTATGTTTTTTACCAGCGGATCTGTGGCTGGATTAAGAGTTATAATGTCCTGGGAATTAAAAAGTTAGCATAAGAATACTATAATGGCAGCCTGTTATAAGGTAAAATTGGACGCACTGGAACCTCCCACATTCTCCTTCTCCAGATAGTATCAACACGATTCTCTATTTGATCCTTCGTAAATCTTGGTTGACCCTTGGAGTCAGGAAACCATTCTCGCTTGAAACTGCTTTTGACAATTGACCCTGGGTGCTTCAAACCAAGTAGGAACTTTTTGTTTTCGTAAGGAGTGAACGAAACTCTTGGAGCCATTGTGAAGTGGATGGGCGGCTTGAGCTGAAGCAATAAGTGATAATGAGGAACTCAAAGTGCTTGGAAAAATCCTATGAGGGATAACGAGCCGTTTTTATGGCACACGCCAACACCAACATCAGCATGATTTGAAGAGATCGCCAACGTTCCTAGGATTCAAAATTTGAAAGAAGTCTTCGCGTCGACAGTTTAGGTAGCCCATTAAGCACCGCAGCTTACTGATTACCGCTGTGTTGATATATTGATATCATTGGAGAGTGATATTCGCAGTGGTAGTAGCAAATCGACTGAATATATAAAAATATACGCAAATGAATTGTAAAGTGATGGAAAATTGGGAAAGGATAAGTCATGAGATCATGATATATGATTCTTTGATTTTGGAAGTTTAAGAAGGAAGGAGGCACAGTGTGGGTTTTTGCCTGTGCTCCTCCCCTCCCAGCAGAACTTAATTGCCCTTCACAATATTAAGTTTCTAGTTAAGATACCTGCAACCATTAAAACGGCCAAATTCCGTGAAAGTATTCAAGACAATTCCTAAATCAAAAACATATTAAGTACGCAAGAATTCCAGTTAAAAATGCGACCTTTCATAGAACTTGTATTTGGGCCATTTCTTTGCGAAGCATTCCGTTGATACTGTCTGATCATGAGTTCTTAGCCTCCCTCCTAGATTCAAGAACTTTTGGAAGGGTGAGAATTGCAAGCACCAGTTGGAGTATCTCCGAATTTCATTATCCCTCCGAATCGGCAAGCAGCATCTCTTACTATAGAATTGGTTTTCGTCATTTTGCCTAGCCTTGCTATATTCATTTGTCTCTTCGCGAGGTGCAGACTTCAACAGGAAGTACACTTTGAGGACTGTAAGTAAGAACCTACCTGTTCAAAACCCGGACCGACAGCACAATACGATTTCATGCTGACGGGTGCGGATTAGATGTAGACGTCGTTGCTTGGATGGGATTGTCTCTAATAACTGATTGAGCGCCAGTGAATCTAGGACTGATATCAATTTAGGCCTTGTATTTGTAGACTTATCGAGACGAGATTGAATGCAAGAAACTTCGCAAAGTACCAATGGGATGTTAGACTGATGAACATCGACCATTTCATGAGAGGAAATCCCAGCATCTACTTCGCTGTAATGATCCCACGGCGTGCTGACTCGAATTCGGTGCATTATAGTGACATATATATATGGCTGTACCGTATTTTTGGTCAAATTATCAATATTGCTCGAGGACTTCTGAGTTCTGATACCATGTACCCGATCAAATATCATCCTGTGGTCTGAGAATGTGGTTCTGATGGTGGTGGTGAAAGTGCCCAGATTGATATTCTTATACATGCGGCCGCTAGCGCCACGCCCTAAACCCCACTGCCTCATTCCATGTTTTGCGCATTATTTTTCAACACAACCAAACACTTCCACAATCTTGTTAAGTTATAACTCCAAAGACTATAATCAAAATGGAAATTCAAGCAAGAATGCCGCTGCCAGCGGAAGTTCAAACTCCAATTACCTCCAACCCACCTCTGCCGAACCTTTTCAGTTACCCCTCATCAATACGTCCTACTCTTATAACGCAAGGCGCCGAAGCTCTTCTATTCAAATCAACCTACCTCCTCCCCACTCTGGCGTGCGCAATCAAATACCGCCCTTCGAAATCCTATCGACATCCGATCCTTGATGCCCGATTAACGAAGCATCGAATATTAAGTGAAGCGAGGATGTTAGTGAAATGTAGACGCGAAGGAGTCATTGTTCCAGCAGTATATGCGATAAATGAAGCGGGTGGTTGGTTGATAATGGAATGGATCGAGGGGGAGGTGGTAAGGGTAAGGTTGAATGAATGGTTGAGGGCGAGAAAGCTCCGTGTGTCAGAGGAGGGTACTACACAAGCAGATGGAGGGGATAAGGAAAATGAGGACGCAGTTGATTTAATGAGGAGGATAGGTGAGGCGGTGGGAAGAATGCATCATGTCGGAGTGGTACATGGTGACTTGACAACAAGCAACCTAATATTAAGACCGAGTGATAAGACCGTGGAGGCCAACGAAGGAGAAAATCAAAAGTTGAGAGGGGAAGTTGTGATTATAGATTTTGGTTTGGCAAGTCAGAGTTCGCAGGATGAGGACAGGGCAGTGGATCTATACGTGTTGGAAAGAGCTTTTGGAAGTACGCATCCACAGGCAGAAACACTTTTCAAGGAGGTTTTGGCAGCCTATAGCAAAAGTTATAAGGGTGCTTCTACGGCATTAAGGAAGTTGGAGGATGTGAGGATGAGAGGAAGGAAGAGGAGTATGCTAGGTTGAAGATCTTTGAGCTACTTCGGAGCCTGGTAGACTCAGCTCTCGGAGTACATAGTTTTAACCTTGATATCTTCGATCGTACAAATGTTGCCCTTTTGTTACCCTTTCCTTTTGGATACAGAAACCAAACGACTTAGGTAGTGGTTCAACAGAAACGAAATCAAAATGGATGTAAGAGGGTTGATGGTCGACGGTAGATTCTCCGGAACCAATATTCCTTTGAGGTAGGGTCTTAGTAAGGATCCCTGCCTCAAAATTGACTCCTTGGTTTAAATTGGTCATGATAGCAATACCCTCCTAGGTTGTATGCTTCTCAGAGCAATGCAAAAATATCATCTAGAGAATTATACGAGTAATTGTCCTGTGCCGGTTGTCCATTCTAAATCCAAGTTCATCAAAACAAAATGCACGAGTGCGGCGTGTAACGTGGTAGTGCCTGGGATTTTCCGGATCAATACACGGATCGATACAGTTGTTGAACCTACATATTCCAATTCCAAAGTAGGGGAGGATCGTACGACTAAATATGAAAGAAGTGGCACAGTGGCACAGATACACCACCTAGAAGTGTGGTTCCTACAGATCATACTTTAAAGTTACAGTATTGTTTTCATGCATGTAGCTATGTTGGGCAGTAAAACCGAGTAAGCGAGCTGCATTTCAAAGGCGCTCACATTCTTCAGTAACGTTGGCAGTTGTGAATCGCTGCCAGCTTCAGTTGTACAAAGTTGAAGCATTTGTAATAGTATTTAAGTCGCTCACTCCCAAAGGCATAGATATTGCTGGCAAGCTTCAGCAGTATGGAAGCCGGTACAGTTCTTATTACAGGCGCTAACAGCTCCCTTGCAATCCCCTCAATCCAATACCTTCTCGCCAATTACCCGACTTATCCACTCGCGCTGACTGTTCGCAATCCATCCGACGCAAACACGCAAAAGCTTCGAACAGTTCTAGCTGAATTCCCCGAAGGACGATCGACTATCAACACACTTGATCTCGGCTCATTAACAGCTGTTCAAAGCTACGCCGATGGAATCAAATCGGAGATCGCTGGAGGAAAGTTACCTCGCCTCGCAGCCATAATTTGCAATGCTTTCACATGGAGCATTTCTACTGGTCTAAGATTCAGCTCAGATAATTATGAGAGTTCCATGGCTGTTAATCATCTTGCCCATCTTCTATTGATCTTAAGATTATTGGATTCGTTCAATTCAGAAGGGGGCAAAATTGTGATTCTTGGAAGCGACGCTCACTACCCTGGCAAGAATGGTCTTGAGCAGTTCTCTCCAAACCTGCCAGATGAATTGGAGCTTCTTGTTAAGCCTACGCCAGACAAGACCGGAGAAGAAGTCGGCCGTGGATTTCAAAGATACGGATTTTCAAAATCAGCAGCTATCATGGGCATGTACCAACTTAACAAAAGGCTCTCAAAGGTATGACTATTATCAAACATAAACACGCACCTACTTACATATGCTCTGTAGGACCCACTGTTAAGCAAGGTTTCAGTTGTGGCAATGGATCCTGGCGGGCTTACTGATTCAAGGTGCATGAGCTCTGGTGTGCCATCCGCATGGAAGATCTTGATGAAAGGGGTGCTCGGTCCACTACAGCCCCTCTTGAAATATGTGATGCCAACTTTGCGTAATACCAAAGTCGCAGCCGCAGATTTAATTGAAATTGCGATTGGAAAGAAATACCAGGAAGCAAGTGGCTATTTTCTTATGCTGAACAAGGGTGAAAGTTCACCAGAGACTCAGGATGAAGACATGCAATTGAGATTATGGAAGAAGAGTTTAGAATGGATCAAAATCAATCAAGGTCAGACTACATTGATAGCAGCATTTGAATAAAACACAGAAAGAGCAATATTCAAATCTCATGCGGTTCTCGGTGGAATATCATGCATTATCTTACAAAAGCGAAGGGATATGGGCCTGTCAAGCAATCCAACTGTGGTATTATTTTGAAATTGCAAGCTAAATTAGAGGATCGAACGAATTGTGTCCGTAAATTACTATCCCTGCCATGCCTGCTGCGTACCCTACTACTCTAAATCTTACCACTCCATATCACTTCTAGTCACCTTTTTCATTCTACGAAGTGACCTGGAAATGGTTTGTAACTCAATGGGAAAGCATAGAACTCTAGCTGATGACTATAGAAGTATCCAGATTGGAGAAAGTAATTTGGAACGATATATTCCAAAAAGTGGTTCCGAATACTGTTTACCATTGAACCATTGCCCGACGGGCAAGATGCTGCATATGGATCTAAACTTTGGTCAACTAACCAGTCGTATACTGACCATGTTGGTGGGATGTTGGTGACATGTTGGTGAGCGTGGGTGAAATGTGGGTAAGGTATGGGTGAGCAATTTCGTAAATACATATCCACTATCAACGAATCTCATAAATTCAAGCTTAAAACAAAGCCCTAGACGCCAACGTGCATTCTTATTTAGGCATGTACCACCGGTAGAAATATTCCCTACTGTTCCTATAGGAGTTGCCATTGGTAGGTGAATATCGGCATTTCTGTGTGAACGGAAATTAGGTGATACATGTGTACTGTAACTAACTTCATTCACAACGAATTATTTTGTTGGAGGTTTGTTAGATGTGCATTCGGTGTCCAGTT